>JAVQKC010037136.1:0-36323 GCA_036025475.1 Philypnodon macrostomus
ATATATATATATATATATATATATATATATATATTCTCACTTATGCATGCTGATCTTTATTTTCTACGATTTTATTGTTGGCATCCTGTCCGGGCAGCAAAGTAAGAATTTCATTGTGCAGGGAAACTGTGCATATAACAATAATCACTTTGAATTTTAAATCTTTGACTCTTCTCTTTAAACTCAAAGACGTTCCAATAGATTTTCTGAAATCATCCAGGTATTTTTTGTTAACGTGTGATGTGAGAAATGCTTGTCACCATGAGGCTAATGTGGAGCAGTGTTATTATCTGTGAGACCTAGTTTTGCACTAAACTACTGTCTACTATACATTCTCTGAAGCGAAACAGGAAGTCAGTGAACCATGTCACGACAAATTATCTTTGTACATGGGACACCGCATCAGAGAAGAGACTCAAGTGGGGCAGAAATACGTGGGAAGAATCTCTAATATCAAAGCAACATTATTGTAGTATTTGGACCCTGTACACCATTTGAAAACAATATATTTCATTGCATATAAAAAATGCAGGCAAAATGTAAATGTTGTTTTTTGTATCATCATTAATTTGTGAAAACTATATGAATAAACTATGGCATACACTTGTTTGAACATAAATCTTAGGCCTCTAGAGCCATGCCGACTAGAAAAAAAGCAATGAAATAACATTCAGTAATATGAGTTTTGGACTTAGCTTTCAATCATTTTATTTTCGTCATAGTGGATTTTGAATACCTTGGTATCTGGGTTTTGTTACTCTGTTTTTGATTGACTTACCAAGACTTCTCTCTCTTTCTTCACGCCTCTCTTTGGCCAAACGCACCCTGTCATCTGTCTTCATATAACCATCCAGGACTGAAAAATTTACAAATTACAAAATAACACCACCGGATTAAATAGTGAAGTGTCAACAATTGAAAAAAACCCAAACACATTTACCACACTCACTTGCTTTAGCTGCTTGGCTGTTTGCTTGTGCGTGTAACGGAGATGCATGGCCGTTTATTTGTGGTTTCTTCTCTGTGTTCGACGACGGAGCTAAAAAGACCACAAGAGTCAGCGGTGTCTATACATTATACTGTCGGTTGTTATAGCACAATGCAGAGCTGCGGTGCTGATTTGTGACCACAAGAGGGAAAGGTGAAGTCAGCTCTGCAAAGGGGCAGCTCTGCATGGTATAAAATGCCAACAAGCCCCAAGCCAATGACATACTGCAGTTAGTATATACAAAGTAGGCTAGAAACAGTCCTTGGACAATTAATGAGTGAATACATTACCCTTGATATTATTGTGCTTTGATGGGTTTTAATGAATGTTGAAAAAACCATTGTGAAAAGTAGTGGTCGATATTAGCAAACACAGCAGATGGTTACTCACTAGTCTTCCCCGCCCGGGCCGGAGAGCTGGGATCATTTGTTGGAGATTTCTTCTCAGGAAGTAGAGTGACAGAGGGCGGCGTCATCTTTTCCTCTAACAAAGACAATAAATAACCAATGTTCAATAACTTACAAGACAAGAACAATCTACAGTTATGGCAATAATTAAGTCAATTAATTGTGATTCTGAAATGATCTGGTCAATTGTGAAAGAAATAATATCCTAAAAATGTGTTAAGGACAGAATGAAATGTCAATTCAGTCAGCATGTTTTCACTGTCAGTGGCTTTGCTTGGTCAAAGGAATGAGGCGGGCCACAGCAGAAACACAATAAGCCTATAACAAGTACGTACTATACACCTACAGTATGTAAAGTCTATATTTTACCCTTGGGTGCTCAAAAAGCAGAAGAAGCTTGATCCCTGCAGCACCCAGAGGACTGGTGCTTTTGAGTGACCCTATTCTGAATTAGATTTGAGAGCTTTAGACCTACTGAAAACCATGTACTGCACAGTTTTGTTTGAGTGTTGCTTTGTATTCATTCATAATAATGACTTTTTGCCTAGGCATACATTAGCCACTGATGCATTACACTGGCGGTAGTTGATTATTGGCCCATGATTCTTCTCTGTCTGGGTGTGCAATAAAAACCGTTCCATTTAAGAGAATCCCAATGACTATGCTAAAACATGATACTATCACTGCTGCTCTATCCCAGGACAGCTCATTCCCTCTCCATTCAAAGGGACTATGTTATTGCTTAAAAAATATAACACATTTAAATTTGGCTTGAACTAAAATCAATCACATTTAATTTCATTTATTTACAGAATTAAAAACTAGGCCCGTGGATAATCTTATAGGCTACATTTTCTCTATCAAAATGATTAGGCACAAACTGACACGCACGCAGTGGCGATGACAGTTACGTCATTCAATGGAATAAAAATTGGAACAATCACAAAATCAGCGCGAGGTGATTTTTGTAGGAAGCTACTTTACCTGGATTTGCAGAGGATGTGGGGGGTGTTTTCGCCATTGTAGTTATCGTAGTAGCCATGAGCGGTCCCCCCAAACAGTCTGCCGTGATGATGCCAGTGCAGGTTTCACAACACAGCAGTAAAAGCTGAACCGATGGAAAAAACAAAAACCGGACAGAAATTAGCTATATGCTGTGAAGGTCAATATGAGCGTCAGATGATGGAGAAGAGGGAAGCCGAGGCTGGTGCGGGGAGGATGCTGCGCACCAAATCACTTTAACACCGACCCACTGTGCTGTGCGTCGCTGCGTAATGAGCCCACTTTGCTGAGCTGCAGCACAGTAATGGATCAGACGTACTAGGCTTCTGGGTCCATGTTTTAGTGGAAAACAACAAAAATGACAATGAAAAACAGCGTAGCCTACTCCACTCTGTGCCAAGCGGTCTGCGCAGCAGATCTTCCAACCGTGTCCACCTGACTGCGCAAATGTAAATCTACTAAACGGCCGGATTTTAGCCTGTTTCCCTGCACATGTAGGCTATAATTTGTCCACATCGAGGCATAGGTCTAGCACATAACCTAAATTATTGGTTAATATGTTCATAAACACTTAAAGGTTGATCAAATCAAAACATCGAGGTCTTTGTGCGCATTTATAAAGGATTAGTCCCACGTGTGCGGTTGTTTTGTTTCTGGAGATGTTATACATCGCGCTGCCGGGTGGTGGCGCTGTTTTCAGTCTGACTTCAAAATCGAAGGGAAAAAATGTAAACCGGAAGTGTCGGTGTGTGTCAAAGAAGGACGGGAGCAGAGCTGGTTCTTTGGTTGAACTACAGAGGCTAAAGATGCTGAGCAATATCTCCAATGTGCTGCGGGCCTGCGTCCAGAGAAATGTAAGTCAAAGATTCCAGCAATGAACGTGATGTTATTTACACAATATACCACAGATATAATGTAAACAGACCACCTTTCCTCCAAAAACTCCTGCGCTATCCTGACCTTGGTAGGCTAGTAATAGCTTGTTTGGCTAACACAGCTACAGTTTTCCTAAACAACAAATTATTATTGCATTATGCGACAATAAATCTGCAGATTTGATTTCTCCAAATGTATTGTAACAACACGGCGCCACTTTGAAGCCACACGATTTATCAATTTACTTAAGTCTTGAATCTGTTAATGTAACTGCACTGCTGTTTTAAACTGGACCTGGAAGGCAAGGAGAATTCTCCTTTGTCAAAAGGCCATCCAAATAATATTTAGGCTTCCTATTTTAATGACAGCTAAGTAAACACTAGTTAAGAGCTTTCTCCTATGCATGGGGTCTATAATTCATCAAATGTATCTTTGTTTTTAAAATATACTCTTGTTATATTGCAGGGTGCTGCAGTGGTCATGTCAGCACGGACCTATGCTGACTTCACCACTGAGGCAACATTTGAAGTTAAGGTAAGGAGATGTTGTTTAATACTCTGAACAAATCTGTCCGATAGTGTTTCTCACTATGGTGAGTATTTTCCGTAGAAATGTGACACCTTTAAGCTGGAAGACGCCCCTGCCACCTCTGTTGTGATGACCCGTGATGAGGGCCTGCAGTACTACCGCATCATGCAGACAATGAGGCGCATGGAGTTAAAGGCAGATCAGCTTTACAAGCAGAAAATCATCAGAGGATTCTGCCACCTGTACGATGGGCAGGTGGGTGCTACAGTATTGGGTTGTACATCTTCAATATTGGAACTGAATTTAATGGTATTGTTTATAATCCAGAACACAATTGCTTATAATGTATTATTATGTTTCTAGGAAGCCTGCGCTGTTGGGATTGAAGCAGCCATTAATTTGAATGACCACCTGATTACTGCATATCGAGCCCATGGCTACACCTACACTCGAGGTGGAACAGTCAAGGAGATCATGGCAGAACTTACTGGTTAGTCTCTTTATAAAACTGTCATTTTCTTTACTAAGCTATTAAGTGTTTTGACCACTGTTTTCATTCACAGGTAGAAGAGGAGGTATTGCAAAGGGGAAAGGTGGTTCTATGCACATGTACTGTAAACACTTCTATGGTGGGAATGGAATTGTTGGAGCTCAGGTATTTATAATGTGTTTATTATCGTCTTATTACTTTATCTATACATCCATTAATTTAATATAATGTTTCTGCTTTTTTTAAAGGTTCCTCTGGGAGCTGGAGTGGCTTTGGCCTGCAAGTATCAGGGCAATAATGAGCTATGTGTCTGTCTCTATGGCGATGGTGCAGCCAACCAGGTACAACCACACCTTTATTAAAAATGTGATGTTTTTGCACACACAGACACTGTATATGATTTGATTGGTAAATAATATCTTGCTTATAATTTAGTTATAACATTATACACTTTACAGGGTCAGATCTTTGAAACATACAACATGGCAGCTCTTTGGAAACTTCCCCTTATCTTCATCTGTGAGAACAACAGATACGGCATGGGCACCTCAGTGGAGCGGGCAGCTGCCAGCACAGACTACTTCAAGAGAGGAGAGTTCATTCCTGGCCTCAGGGTAAATCTTACTTTAGCTCAGAATACGTCATGTTTATTTTACAATATTTGTACCTAAAAAGAGAAAGCTGTATGTTGTGGATATTGTTTTCAGGTTGATGGCATGGATGTTCTGTGTGTGCGTGAAGCAAGCAGGTTTGCAGCGGACCACTGTAGGTCTGGAAAGGTAAGCATTTCTAAATTACATGATATATTTTGAATTATAATGTAATCGTGTTTTTACCTGTTTTTAAATACGCCTGTGATTAGGGTCCTATTCTTATGGAACTCCAGACTTACCGTTATCACGGACACAGCATGAGTGATCCTGGCGTCAGGTAAATTCATATGGATCATTTTTTACTAAAGTATTTTCATGTGAATTCCAGGTTTGTCATTTTAGTGCTATTTTCTTCTGCCTATAGTTATCGCACACGTGAGGAAATCCAGGAGGTCCGCAGCAAGAGTGATCCCATCTCTATGCTGAAGGATCGCATGCTTAGCAACAATATGGCCAGCATCGAGGAGCTCAAGGTAATGTTTTTATTACCATAAACACTTTGTTGTTTTTTGTAACAGCCTTACACTAAATGTTTTGTCCACAGGAAATCGATATTGAAGTTAGAAAAGAAATTGAAGATGCTGCCCAGTTTGCGACCACAGACCCCGAGCCTCCGTTGGAAGAGCTGTGCAATCACATTTACCACAACGACGCTACACTCGAGGTGCGCGGTACCAACCCCTGGGCCAAGCTGAAGTCTGTCAGCTAAACGTTTATTGTTCCCAACCTTTACCTACCTGGGTCTGTATCAACTGTATAAACTCACAGATACTGTTTCAACTCGTGCCTATTACCTGGCACTCAACCATCAGCAGCTATTGATCTGAGTGTAACTTAAAATTTACAAGACTAAAATCTCTTGCTCACTGCCCCCAAAAAACATATTTAGCATTAACATTGTCACACAAAGAAAAAAAATATTCTCAAATATAATATATATTAATTAAATGCAGCACTTGTTTTTAGTGTTACTGCTGTAACTATTGTCCTCTGTTGTGTGTATATATATTTAAGTAAATTGAATTCTCTTGCTGATGGTTGTGGTAACAGGAGAATTTGTAAGGCCCATTTTTTTCTTAAAATATAAAGCAACTTTATAGACTTTCTTTCAATATATGGTTTGAATCCCCCATTTTTATTTTCACACACTCTGTTACTAAATGCCATATTCAGCAGTACATTGTCAATACACAAGCTGTGCCTGACGGATCTCATTTGCAGGCTTTCATATGATTATCCATGTCCTGTAACTGACTGTATTCTGTGTTGAACAACATCACTACCCAGCTGCGCCAATTGTTAATTTCCACTTTGAGAAAACATTAAATCATAGCTCATTTTCAATTTTTTGGGATAAACTATCTATTAAAAATACAATAAATGTAAAACCTGTCAACATTTATTTCTACATGCTTCTAACGACTGTGGTATTTTTGTTTTGTTCATTTTTATTATTTACCTCTTCGAAATGAGTATTTGGGTGCTCTCGGATAGAGCAAGGGAAATGGGCAGGTGTTGAATGAGATAAATGATTGACTGTTACGCAAAGGGAAGTGAGGTTTTGCAGAGAGCCACTGAATGCAAGTAATGGTTTGATCTGTAGCCTTGAAATAAAGCACTCCTATGGTTTTCATGGCTTGAGTCCTCTTTGCCTGAAATTGTTGGTCAAGTTCATAAATGTTGGACTATAACTTTAGGTTTATTTAAAAAATGACTGGATTTTTACGGGAGGATCACTGTAAGTATGCAAAAAAATATTGGATTTCTGTTATACTCAAATTTACAATAAAAAAAAAACAATTTAAGACTATTTAATCCAGGAGATGGCAGTAGTGCTACCCAGGAACTCCGTATACAGGGGCAGAGGAAGAGCAAACTGAGGAAGAAGTTGGTGCCAGATGCCAGTGGCTACGTGCACCAGAAGCAACGCCGCAATGGAGCTTTTGTTTAAGTCTAACCTGAAGACAGTGCTTTTTTGTGCATTGTGTTCCGCTTTGCTGCTCATCTCCAAAGTCACGTATGCAGCAGAGCAGAGCTGCCACAACTACGCGGGAGGACACGTCTATCCTGGAGAGGCTTCTCGTGTGCCAGTCTCCGACCATTCCCTGCACCTCAGCAAAGCAAAGAGTGAGACTATTAACTGAGCTTTATTTACTCTGGCAAATCAGCAAAATTGTTCCTTCTGCCCAGGCTTTTCTAATGCAACAGCTGCTGGTTCAGGCAGAAGTAGACCATTTGATTTTATGAGCAAACTGAGCCTATATTATTGATTTCTGAACCAGGGTCACTTATTGCTATAGTATTATTTATTGTAGTCTCATCATGGTACACGTCAGTCTTTAGAAAATCATGGTTTAGTGTCCGCCCCTTTGACACATGACCATCTCTGGCACAACTCCCAACACTGCACACACTATAACACAAGAGCAGAAAAACCTGTTCATTGTTTGTGTGTGAATACATCCTTTAGGCTGGGAGTACTTGCATATGCAATAACGCACATTTGAATGGGGTTTCTATGATAATAAAGCTAATGAATGGGTTTTACTATTGTATTTTTAAGTTTCGAAGCCCGCGCCACACTTTGAAGGAACAGCTGTCATCGATGGTGAATTCAAAGAGGTGAAGTTGTCCGACTACATAGGGAAATATCTCGTCTTCTTCTTCTACCCTCTGGACTTGTAAGTGATATACTTTTATATTGTCATTGTGGTTGAAAGGAGTTATAATATGTTTGTTTCTTTTGCAGCACCTTTGTGTGTCCCACGGAGATCATTGCCTTCAGCGATCGTGTGCATGAGTTTCAGGCAATCAAAGCAGAAGTGGTGGCCTGCTCGGTGGACTCGCAGTTCACCCATCTGGCCTGGTGAAAACTGAAGCCATTATTATAAATTAGGTACAATATTTCTAATATTATGTTCATCTATTTTTATTTCTGTAATTTTACCAGGATAAACACACCTCGGAAGCAGGGGGGTCTTGGTCAGATGAAAATCCCTCTGTTGTCTGACCTCACTCATCAGATTTCTAAAGACTATGGAGTCTACCTGGAAGATCAGGGCCACACACTCAGGTAAAGCTTTACCTTTAATTTTGTTTTATATTAGGATGAGCCCGTATACATAATGTAAAAGTTAAATCAACTATACATTACATTGCGTGACCTTTTATAGAATGCATACATATGATTGCGTTGTCTTTTTCAGGGGACTTTTTATCATTGACGACAAAGGCGTCCTTCGACAAATCACAATGAATGATCTTCCCGTCGGACGATCTGTGGATGAGACTCTGCGTTTGGTCCAGGCATTCCAGTACACAGATAAACACGGAGAAGGTATGGACTCCTGCTACTATAGGTTGATCCTAATGATAACTAATACGCTTTTTCAGTTGTTACTCAAATTTAACTTATGTTTTGCAGTGTGCCCAGCAGGATGGAAGCCTGGTAGTGACACAGTGAGTATCCTAGAATCAACTCAATCTGTGTAATTAGATTGTCAGGAGTGTTGTTAATATTTCTTTGGTTGAGGCACAAATGACCAGTTAAATATAATGCTTTAATTATACTTACAATAGATGTCCAAACGTCCTTTCAGAAATTATTGGTATTTTGCATTTATAATACTCACACACAACCTTTTGTTAAATCTATAAAGTCAAGAAATGGCGATTATCTATATTGTATATGTTTATATTAAATAATTGGACATGTATTTACTTTCTCTACAGATCATTCCAGACCCTTCAGGAAAACTGAAGTACTTTGATAAAACCAACTAAGATGCCCTTCTCCAACATTCACAAAAAGTTACAATCATAAACTGCTGTGTGTTTGGTTCATAGGAATTACAGCTGTTAGCACTTCTCCATTTTCTGTAATAAAAGTTAATTTTGACCTGTTTTCATTTTTGATAATAAAATTATAATGAAATAAAAAAACTTCCTATGTAAAAAGATTATTTTAGTCTCATCAGCAGATACACAATAGGCTCTATAAGGACTAACATAATTTCATTTGTATTACCTTCAACCTGACAACTTGTCAGTGCTTGTAAATTTCGTTTGCCATTAATGTATTGACTACAGCAAAATTTGTATTTATATATTCATAGACAATCTTGTGATCAGGCCATGGCCTTGTCGACATCACAAGTCATGTACATGTACATGTACATGTAAGTAATCAGGATAGTTAATTTTAGTTCTGCCCAATGACTTAAAGAAACGTGTATAATAGTTTGTGTTCTATACAGTGACATCTGAATAAAGTAATAACATTGTTAGATGTACAAATGGAATTGTTTATGACCTAAAGGTGTGTACTGTGGGTGAACCCGGTGTTTGTGTCAACGCAGGTTTGTAAATGTTTAACTGTTTACTCCTCTATGTCCCAGGACTAGTTAATCATTACCGTTAAACAGCATCACTCAGAGGGTGTCACTAAAAGCGGATATTACAGTGTTTTTACCAAATTAGGATTATTGGACTCCTCCTCCACGTGGACCTCAGGCATAAAGCGAGTGAAAGGGACCTGAATCTCTCATTCTCAGCGAACCAGCGGATGTCATTCTGTATATGACAGTTTTCTATCTTTGCCGGGGGGTAAACTCCTGAGGAGCGAATGAAGAAACAAATCTTACTTTTGTTTACATTCAGAGGATTAGTAAGCAAAGGGAAGAAGGGCAAAAAGAGAAAATGGCTAGTCATATATTAAGGAAGGCTGAACCCAAGGACGTCTCAGATATTTTACGACTGATTAAGGTAACTGAGTATTTATCTCATTACTTTTATGTCCATTTGTTATATATGGTTTTTGCGAGCCTATGTAGTTTTTTGTTAATCACATGAATTTCACTCGTGACTTCCTCTTTTGTTTTTAGGAACTTGCCAAATTTGAAGAAATGGAAGAACAGGTGAAACTGACTGAAAAAGGTGATTGTATACTTACATTGTATATGTGAGTTTTCTATGTATCTGGCTAGGACATAGTTTAACTGAATATGTCATAACTAGAGCTACTTGAAGATGGTTTTGGAGATCATCCCTTTTACCACTGCTTAGTTGCTGAAGTGCCTAAGGAACATCAAAGACCAGAAGGTATTATTTACACATACATTCACATTAAATCAAATGAAATCATCTAACACACTGTTGCTTGTTGCAGGTTATAGTGTGATAGGATTTGCCATGTACTACTTCACCTATGACCCTTGGATTGGAAAGCTGCTCTACTTAGAGGACTTTTATGTCATGGAGGATTATCGAGGTGAGTTGTAGTAATTAAAAATGTAAATGTAAAAAGAATGATTTTTTACTTTTTTTGTATTCCTGTGTCAGGTTTTGGCATTGGGTCACAGATCATAAAGGTACTCAGTGAGGTAAAGTAGTATAACAACTTTTATTAAGCATTTTAGTGAACGTGAAGTTCAATCTCTCAAAGGTGTGTTCTTGTTTATTGTAGATTTCTGTAAAGACCCGCTGCAGCAGTATGCATTTTATTGTTGCGGAAAACAATACAAAGTCTATTGAGTTTTACAAGCGTCGTGGAGCAGCTGACCTGTCTTCAGAGGAGGGCTGGCGACTTTTTGCAATTGACAAAACGGACCTGATGAAAATGGCAAAATAAATGATTATGTAGCAGTATGAAGTAGCTAATCATCTATTGGAATCAGTTATATAAAACATTCTACCATTAAATCAGAGGTAGAGAACTTGATCTTGTTAAATAATAATGTCTGATCAGGTTATTCATTATCTGTTTACTATATGAATGACTAAGGCTCCTTTATTTGTATGTTTTTGTATTTTATTTCTTTTTGACTCAATAAATTGAAACAACTGCTATGTCTGCTTGCTTCCTTCATTATAGGGAAATGGTACATAACTGTTTGTCTGGAACTGTTTTGGGTTCCTCTATAAACTGCTGAACAGACAAGTGCCAGATCATGTATAAAACCATGAAGATAGTGTATTCACTGATTATAACTGAATTTGTTATAGAGAGACAGGTCAATTAAGAGGATTACTGAAGGTAGGCCTATGTGGTACTCCAGGTCAGTTATGTAAACAATGGGAGCAATGGGACTCTGCATATTGCTTATGTGTACAATCTGTTTTTGTGATAAACCTTACTTTGCTCTAGTTTTGATAATTCTGTGCAAACCTTGATTTGCTTTACAAAGCATTAGTGACAAATGTTACACCTGGATTATCATATATAATAGAATTGGTTATAATGGGTGATGGTAACTTTCTAGAGATGGGGTCCCTAGTGCATTTTGAGAGTTTTATTCTGACAAAAGCCTATCAAAATCATACATTTGGGATGGTCAGGGCTTGATAGCTGGTGTAAAGGTGAGAGGTCATTGCTCTCAGTACTAAAAGGACGCATATACGAGCTAAATCAACTGAAAACTGTAAACTATCTAGGATTATCACGGCCCTGCATGTTTCTTTTTATGAAGCGATGGCCTCCTGTTGGAGCTGCCCGAGTCATTTGCAGCAGCCCTTCCGCGTTTTCCTGCTGCTCTCCGGCTGTGACGTGTTGTGCTGACGGCGGCCTTGGCGCTGGAGGAGCGGGGGGCTGAAGCAGGAGAAGACCTGGATCCACACGCTCCGCTCTGCCTTTAGCGGAGTTCCAGAAACAACCCATAACCCCTCCTTCTCTGCTTCACGGCGGCCCGCCCAAATCACCCGAAACCCCGTCTGAATCGAGCCCGAGTCTGGGGGAAGCAGCGGCCTGGGGAAGGACGAGCGGAGAGAGGCCATCCCTGCAGCAGAAATCCGGTACGCCGCTCATATTTGCTGATTTGGGGCCTGTTTGCAGCGCTGTGTGTGCATGTGTATGCCCGTATCACTTTGTGTTCGTATGCATGTTGAGTTTTGACTTTTTCCTTTATTCTCTTTGAGAGGCCGCAGAGGGTTGGGCCTTTTCATCTCAGGCCCGGGCCTTACAGAGGCCATAATGAGTCAGGCCTATCCGGTTAGCTCTCCCGCCTGCGATAAAACCGCATAAAATACCCGCTTATACCCGGTCATTACATAATAGACTTTAATAAACACATTGCTTGTGTCATTACATTGCCTTTTACATCAATACATTTTTTACTTCGTCTCATGGATATGTGTAATTTCAGTGATTGTTTAATTAGCTTCCTTTTAGACAGTAGGCTAACAAAATGGCGCATGCTGCTCTGATAGAAAGAGGCTATATGAAGTGTGTTGGTGTTTAGCCCTCCTCCCCCTGACTGAGAGCTACTGACCCACATCTACATACTCAATAATGCACTCCTACACCTTTATAAACTAACAGGTTGGACACAGCATCCATAGCTATTCATTCAATAGGTTTTATTCCCGCCTTATTCGTACTGAATCCGTGCTCCAGGGAGCTGGATAATAGACCATAGGGTCTGGCAGATAATTAACAACGCTATTACGCTTTTGCTCCTGAATCAATCTTAAACAGAGATTGTATACCGACTCAAGAGCATCTTTAAATTCCTATTGATGATTTATTCCTAATCTAATCTCTCCGTTGTCATCCTTTTCATCTGGATGTGGGGGATGGTGCGTGTAGTGAAATCAATGAGCACACAGCTGCATCTTCACCTCTGTTTACATCCGTGCATCTCTCTCTTCTGCATGCTTTATGCTACAGTGCCTGTACCTTTAAGGTTTTGTTCATTATTATTACTATTGTTTTTCACACGCACAATTCTCTTTCACAAATTAGGTTTGTTATTGTGTGTGTGAATGGAAATCTAGGTGTTTCTTCTGAAAAAAAGTCTTTGTCTTTGTGAAGATCTAAGTTTGTCTCCATAATTTGCTTCCAGCTCTCCATAACAAATGCAGTGCGAGGACAATGGATGAGGATGACACCAGGCTTTCAATACATTCTGGAGAGCCTAAAATAATACTACACGGATCGGGTAACGCATATATTAATGTGTGTTTAGACTTCATATACAGAGATGGAAAATAAAAGGAAAATCTAGTGAAGTGAGCTCTTTTTGGTACTGGACGACAAGGCTCAACAAGTGCATACCACTTCACAACAACTTAACTATTCTCTATGAATTTGTTTTGAAATGTAGGTTTATGTTTTCTTTTCATTTGTCTCATCTTGTTTATATTTTAGTAGTTTTAATGTTGGGGTATTTCAAGAAGCAGGACACTTTTGTTGGCCAGATAACTAATATCATTTTGATCACATGATATGATATAATAACAAAATAAATCACGGCTTCTCTGTAAGTGTAAGGTAACAAAGGTTACTAGAAACACATCAAATAATACTGACACTCTTGTAGTTGATTGGTTGTTATCTGGCTAACTGGGTAATCCTGCTTCTTGCAGATGAGGGTGGTGCCGGCGGGCAGGAGTTTGTTGTGGAGCTTCAAGAGACTGTGTTGGTGTCAGAAGGCGAGGGGGAAGGCATGGCGGTTCACAGGTTTGCCTCAGAAGAGCTAGTGATCCAGGATGCAGTTGAGGATGTGGTTTCTGAGTATGTACACTGCGATGAAGATGAAGATGTCGCTGTAGAAACCTGTGTGATGGCGCTGGAGGGAGAGGAGGAAGGCGTTGCCATGAGTGACATCCCTGAGGATGGCCTGGACACAGATCAGCAGGACGATGACCAGGACGGCTGTGGAGATTATCTCATGATATCGCGTACGTTTAAACATGCTTCGGTATGTACACTAAAATAATCTTCTAAACAGCAAGCTAAGGTTGTGAATGCATGTTTTCAGTGGATGAAACTGGTAAGATGGTGTCAGAAGATGGGACAGAGGTGACTGTGGAGGGGGCGGTGGAGGACCATGAGGTGGAGAAGGATGAAGACGGACAAGAGGTGATAAAGGTGTACATCATCAAAGCCGACTCTGGAGAAGATGATATGGGTATGTTTTTCCAATGATGCTGAAATTCGACACAAATTCCTCTTAATTATTATTGAAACTAAACATTCTTTGTTTAATCATTCCTCATAGGTGATTCTGCTGAAATCAGTGACGGTGACAACGAGACCATGGCATTATCTGACTCTGGGCATCCGCTCAGAGAGAAGATGGTCTACATGTCTGTAGGCGATCACCGTCACAACCATGGAAACCACGGTAAGCATTCATTTTTTCAATTCATTCAATTTTTAATAGCAAGAATCCCATTTTGTCCATAGTTAACTCACTATTAATTGCATATTAATCAGATCTGTTATAAAATAACTTTAAAAGCATATTTAACCATTTAAAAATGTTTAATACAGAATGGTAATTAGCTGCTTTTACAACTAACCAGACATGTGTTAAGCATAAACATAAAATAGGTGCTATCATTTATATTTTTCTCAGTGGATGCTCAGACAATGTATTCTTTTGTAAGACAAACACTTTTGTTTAGTTTGTCAAATAAGCTAAAAGAGAGAATATATTCATGTCAGCCTGTTTATGTTCAATAATGCACAGAGATGCTTCTAAAGAGCAGCCCCACTCGCAGACACCTCCCCCTCACGCTGCTCTCCCCTCAGCCACAGCACCCATCCTGTGCAGGGCTGAGGGCTCAGTGAGTTTTGGTCATATAAAAGCAAATCCACGAGCCTTGTTTTACCGCAGGACTTCTTACTGCTGTCGTTAATAGAACAGACGGACATATCACACTCTTTGTTTCGCGTGTGCCCCAAAATGTTCATGTTGTTTCGAAAGTTTTAATCAATGAAGATTTATTCTCTTCTACTTTATGTGACTGCGCGCGGTTGTTCCACAGGTGCTGATGACGGTGAAGGTTGTGAAAACCGAAATGGGGCAGCAAGCGCACTACTGCACATCGATGAGTCTGATGGAATAGATGAATTCAGACAACGCAAGAAGAGGAGGTCTGAGCCGAGGCAGGTGCAGACAGGTAAGAGTACAGTGTACAGTATCAGAGCTTTAAGGTGTGGTACTTTCTCATTTAGTAAAACTATCAACTATCAAACCGAGTAGCTTATTGGCACTTCTTATGTCACATGTATGCAATTATTAATTGTCTGTTTTTTTTCCTCAAGCAATCATCATTGGGCCCTATGGTCAGCCGCTGACGGTTTATCCTTGTATGCTCTGTGGAAAGAAGTTCAAGTCACGTGGGTTTCTTAAACGCCATACCAAGAACCACCATCAGGATGTTCTCACCAGGAAAAAGTACCAGTGCACAGACTGTGACTTCACCACCAACAAAAAAGCCAGCCTCCACAACCACATGGAGGTGCATGCTCTCAGCAGCAAGGCCCCATTTGAGTGTGAAATGTGCGGGAAGGAGTTTCACCAGCAGTCGGCGCTGTTCTCCCATAGACTGCAGCACCATCACAGAGAACCCAAAAGCCAGCCACCTCCTCCACCCACAAAGACTCATAAATGCAAGTTCTGTGACTATGAAACTGCTGAACAGGGCCTGCTCAATCGCCACCTGTTGGCGGTTCACAGTAAAAGCTTCCCTCACATCTGTGTGGAGTGTGGAAAGGGCTTCCGTCACCCATCAGAACTGAAGAAACACATGCGAACACACACAGGTGAGAAGCCCTACTCCTGCCTCTACTGCGACTACAAGTCAGCCGACTCATCGAATCTAAAGACTCACATCAAAACTAAACATAGCAAAGAGATGCCATACAAGTGTGAACGCTGTTTTCAAACATTTGCAGAGGAGGAGGAGCTGATTCAGCATGGACTGACTCATGAGGAGAATAAGACCCACCATTGTGCCCACTGTGATCATAAGAGTTCAAACTCCAGTGACTTAAAACGCCATATCATTTCTGTTCACACCAAGGACTATCCACACAAATGTGCCGTGTGTGGGAAAGGCTTTCACAGGCCGTCAGAACTCAAAAAACACTCCTTATCTCACCGCAGCAAGAAACTTCACCAGTGTCGACACTGCAACTTTAAAAACGCAGATCCTTTTGTCCTCAGCCGCCATATCCTGTCTGTCCATACAAAAGAGCAGCAGGCCTCCGCTGAAAAGACTGAGGCCAAGAGGACAGAGACAAACACTCCAGCAGCGACTCCCAAAAAGTCTGCTAGCGGATCCGCTGGCCCTCCTGCCAGGGTCAGCGCTGCCAGCCTCGCCAGCAGCGTCACTGTAGTCATTGGCAAAGGACAAAAAGAAAGAAGAATTTACCAGTGCCAGTACTGTGACTACAGCACCGGGGACGCTTCAGGGTTCAAGCGCCATGTCATTTCTATTCACACAAAAGACTATCCCCATCGCTGCGAGATCTGCTCAAAAGGCTTCCGACGACCCTCAGAGAAGAACCAGCATATCTTGCGTCACCACAAAGACGTGGTGCAGGCAGAGTGACTGTGCCATTAAGAACAATTTTAAACTACCACCACATCCCCATCACCCCAAAGCGAAACACCACCCACATGTAAACAATGTTGTGTCTGTGCTGCACTTAGTCCATTCTCTTTATATTCCTTTTCATTCCCAGCCTAATATTTGTTGAAATGTATACACATGTACATAAGTTTACTGCTTCGTCACAGTAGAGAACTGACCCCTCTGTAGACTCGCACTTTGAACTGCATGTCCCCTTGTGGTGACAGTTTGCATGGCAGATTGTGCAGATGTCTTTGTAGATACACACTTTAATTTTGCAGCAATCAATTGTTTTAATCAAAATGGTCCTAATTATTTGTCTCAATTGAAACGTGGTTTTTCATCAGTTAGTACTACAATCAACAGTATGGTTTCTAGTAGCACCTGGTTATCCAGTGAAGCTCCCGTTGAATGCAGTGTGTAGTGAGTTGTAGGAATGTGTGTGTGCAAGTGTCAGTTATCCACAGTTAGCGTTGTCCTTCAGGGGATTGCAATCATAAAAACACAAAAATTAAATGTAATGGATACTTGCAGCTATGATGGTTCATGCTACTCCCAAATGAGCCCTGCAAAACAAGTGGCCAATTCAGTAATGACAAAACTTGATGTATTTATTTTTTTATCTCATAATGTCTACCTGAAAGTGAAAAAACCCCATCATATAAAACAATCTTTTTTACATTGAACTTCCAAATATACCCTTTCTATAAATGGTTATCATTAATTGACCAGTATATTCTTAAATGATAAGAAATTAGAAGATTTTGACATTGAGTTTTGGACTGAACTCACCTTTCCCCACAAAATATGTATTTTTGCCAGTGAAAAGGATACTTTTAAAATTCAAATTCCGGCTCTGGTGGTGTGCTATGCTATGGCTTTTTATGTTTTTCTCACATGTGCTCATTTCTGTTTTTTATATTTATTTCATTTACATGTTGTATAGTTGAGTGTAACTAGACATCTATGGGACGTAAATTATTGTTTTGTATACAATCTGTATAAAGTGTGTAGATGTAAACACTTGATAAAAAGGACTTCTGAACTGTGTCGTTAATGGATGTACCTCAGCATATTTGTTAAAAAGGTAATAAAAAAAAATACAGTATTTTAGCCAATTATCTTTATTCACTTATGGTGCGGTCCCAATTTTATTATGACAAATAACAGTTATCCAATCTTCAAATGCATGCAGCTTCATTATGTAGCTCAGAGGGTCAGCATTCACCTAAGAAGAGAAAACATTATTCATGTTTACAATTTGTCTTATTTTGTGGTAGTCTGATTCCATAAAAGGAGTTTATATTTAATTCACATAGCAATATAATCTTATGGCTGACAGTTTTTACTCACTAATGTCAAAAGAACAAAAATAATGTATGTACACAAGTTGAGAAGACTTGTAAAGATAATCAAAACACATACCAGTCTTGGGTAGAAAAGCAATATTTTGTGGAAGAACCCCATTCTCCAAGGAAAACTGTCTAAACTTCTCGAGAAGACCTGGGCTGAGGTCTGCTGCTCGCCCTGTGCAATGACATTAGTTAATCTGTTGTGCAAAAATTGGAGACACAAAAAGCCAGTGTTTTTTTAAATTTTTTTACCATATAGTTTGGTGATAACAGTGGGACTGTCCCCTTTGCTCTTCTGAGTGTAAATCACAGCATACTCGTCATACTTGACATCGACTATTCGCATGTCATTCCCACTGCCGTAGCCTGATGAAAGGAGCACAGTAAATATACCTTAAAGTCGTATATTTGGCATTTTTCATGTAAAAAAATCTGCACTTGCGCTCACTGGTGTAGGTGAACTTTCCAGGCACACTGGTCTGTTTGGCCAGGTTATTCATTCTCCAGCAAGACCCATCAGAGCTACACAGACAATGCACATGGTTTTAACTATAGCTACGGACTATTGCAATAAACCTCTTTTATGTAGGGCTTACTTCAGACTTGCATAGGCCATGTTTAGATCTCCATCACTTGGTGTGAGTATTGCTGTGCCCATCTTCATACTGCCCTTGCGACTGATGAACCACTGAGCATTAGTGGCAAATCCAATTAGGTACCACTTCCCTGACACCTATAAAAAATCATGTATAAATTTGAAAACATACGCAACAAATTCAAAGTACGTTGCATAATTTCATCAGTCTATATGATTGTGTAAGTGTAGGTCAAAAGGATACAACTGAAATGAAATTGAAGTTATGTTTAAAAACCCTTCTAGTATCACTTTTTATGTTACTTGTGTATTGAGGTTTCTTACCCCCTGAATGTTGAAGTCCACTTGAGGCAGGACTTCAGAAGAAGCTGTGAAGAAGCACAGCATTAGTCCCAGTGCTGCCAGTGCGAGGGTCATAGTGAGTGAGCCGTAGTGTCCAGTCTCTGAGCGGATGAAGCTTTTTGAAGGTTGGTTGCACCTCTTTATATTCACTCTCTTTATATATGCCCACTGTAGCTGAGAGTCTGGCCTCCCTCCAGCACAGAGACACGCCCTCTCAGGCCTTCAGCTGGGATGTGCCTCTGCATGAGAGCCAATGGACCTACAGTGTTAATGTCCTGGAAGGCACAAGGCAATGAATCACAGTGATTGAGTAGTATCAATTGTCTAATGCTAATACAAATGATAAAAAAAGAGAAATAGATACAAGAATTATACTTACGGGTATCTAATTCGGTTTGTTATGCCTGATTTCCCGGTCCCAAAGTAACAAACATAACTCCAGGGCATTCTGTGCCGCTGAACAGAGAATCAAACTCATCTGTCAGCAGTTGTCTGGGACATGACCCAGACCAAATAAGTGCATGCATATGCATGTACCAACGTACCCCTGTCCCACACCATCACGTCCCCCAAAACAAAGAGGCTTGGTGTTCAGAATGGATAATATTTATTGAAAGCCATGTGTGTTTAACCCACACTTAACAATTTATATTTTAAGTTCCTTTTTTAGGCCTACGCAGTATTACTGTAAACAGGTGTAATTTATACAAAAGTAATATTTAGTACCTATGCAGCACCAGTGTAGGCTACATGCAGCGTCTTTCTTCCTGAACAAGCATCTAATTGCATCCAAACAACAGAAAAGATAAAACAACCAGGGAGGCAACCTGGAGATGGTCCTCACACATGGAGTGAGGCAAATCTTTCACTCAAATTGGAAACAAATACTATAGTGTTACAGAGATTTAAAAATAGCCTATAATTCCCTTTCACATTTAATGCACAAAAAAATCCAGATGCTTTGAGAAGATGAGCTAGAGGATAAGACTGAAAATAGAAACGTGCTGTCAGGCAGGCAGATACAAGCCATAGCTCTGTGGCCTAAATACCATGCCAGTTTAAACAGGTACACCAGATGTCCTCAAAACATGCTAAACTCTCGTGAAGACGTTTATCCAAGTCAGTTATAGTTTTCCCAAACAACAGTTTTCCCAAACTTTAACTCCAGGTCATGTTGCTGCCACAATAGGCTAAATGGATATGACAGATCCAATTTCATAAAGTTGTGGTTTCTTTTGACAGGTAAAATCACTGCAGCTTAATGTAAGCTTTTATTATTTGAAACGCCATATTTAGTTAGAAAAATTGAAACTGTATTTGCATTGCGGTACTGTTAGTTAAGTGGCCCGGGATGGCTCCAAGGGCAAAAAGAAGGCCTGTAACAAATGGAACAAACTTTAAATAGAGAGTCAACAATTTTGTATTGAAAGTTTTTATTTGACATGTTTAGGCTATAAAACATAGGCCCACCTATCAAATTGTGTCTGCAGACATATCTTCAAAAGTCAATGGATCAGTCAATCAATCAATCACTAATTAATGTATTTGTGCCGTACAAAGAACTGGAATTCAGCAAACAAACAATGTCTCAACATATTCCACTTGAGTCTTGTAGGCCTAATCAGTTAAGAAATGCATGCAATTCTGCATATATAAAAACATTGTAAACTAACTAGACCAAGTCTGTGTGTCTGGAGCGAGCAGAAGCCAAGGCATCTGTCATGGTGAGAAACTCAACCCAGTTTCGACAGAAGCCGCCTGAGTTCTCTCCAGTGACCAGCAGGAGGTCCCACAGACGCTGCTGGCCCGTGTTGTTCCTCAGAGCGAGCTGCGCCTCTCTCTCTGTCACATTGAAGCTGATGTTTATGAGCTGTACAACCATCAGGTAAAACAGTCCGGCCGTCACAATACAGCTGTACCACACGCAGGTGAAGCAAAGGGCAGTGCTGAAAACAATCAAACACATAGACTGTAGATGTCACAGTGAAGTGGAGGGGTATAAGATTTGGTGGCTCCTAAAATACCCCCAAGTGGGTACTAAAGTAAGACTGAACTAGAATGATGATGATATGCTAAACCATCAAAATGATTTAAAGGTAGCCTATAACCTTATAACCTTATAAGACTACACTTTTAAACCCTACAGAAGTCCCTCCCTGGGAAACTGATCAAACTGATTTAACCTACCTGTAGTGGCTGTAGACACCAGGGCAGTAGAAGACAGCAGTGATCAGATACTGTTCCGGACAGATGCTGCTGAGGACCAGGCTGATCCCATAAACAGAGGTCACCAGAAACACTACCAGGGTCAGCACGAAGCTCCGGTGGTTGGCTTGTCCCACGCAGCTGTTTATCCTGCAGCATCTCATTCAAGACCAAAAATTAATAGTGTTTATGTCGATTTTACTCAATTCCTCTAGTAGACCATTCAGAGCCAGCCTGTATGCAATGAAAACTGACTGTCAATGCAATGCCAACAGTCTATAAAAGCCTATAAAAATAGTGTATAGCATTGATGATAGCTACAGGTCACATCTGTAAAGTGTTAGATTTAGGTATGCTTTTGTTGCCTACATTTGACTCATCCTTTAACGCCACTTGGGCAACTTGTCTGGAGATTGGGCAGTAGTTTTTGGCCTTCTACGTAGTCCTATGTTCTGGATATATAAAAAGTGAATTGGCTTAGTAAGATGAAGATGAAGATGAAGAAGTATGTATCTTAATTGTATGTGAATGTATGACCCACCAGATACAGTGGTGGTCCAGACGCTGGACACAGGCTCCACAGGTCCGACAGTGCCCTGCTCGAGGAGGTCTCAGGATTTTGCACACGGCACACCGGACCCATTTTAATGTAGTGACCTCTTTAGATGTTTTGTTTATTGACTTGTTTGCTCCATTCATTTGAGGGGCCTGCTGTTGTGAAGAATATGCCTTGTATAGATCTGGGGTCACTAATCCAGGGCCTCTCTTGGTGTTGATGAGTAAAATGATGGTGAGAATCATCCCAGTGGTGACTGCGCACACCTGCATGTAGCTGACATCTCCACGTGGCAGTATCTCAGTGATGAAGAGGTAGTACATATAGGCCAGGGAGTACAGCGCCAACGTGAGGAAGAAGAGGGTACGTCTCTTCTTTCGGTGGGTGGCGTAGTAGTACCAGAGGATCAGCCCTGGCAGAGTGGTTAGCGCAATGATGCCCAGAAGGATGTGAAGCGCTGCCACCTGCAAGAGGAGAGGCAGCAGCACCAGAGCTGGGATCATGGAGATCTCAAGGTTGTCAATAATAGCTCTAAATGCAGGAGACTGGAGCCCACATTTGAATGGCTTGGACTTTAGCCAACTGTAGATCACAATAGAAAAATAGATTGTTAGTAGGGTTATAGACTATGGGGCTTGTGGGTGAACATGTAATAAGTACTCTCTTATAATGTATTTCTCCTCATAATGAAAAATCCTGATGTATTAATATTATATAGCACTTCTAGACACTCAATATCACTTTACAATTGATTGCATTATTTATTCACTTGTGGTGGTAAACTACCTCAGTACCTTGGGGCAGGTTCACAGAGGCCACCACCAACCACCCCGCACAGCGATTCTGACACATTTATGTACATTCATGCAAGGTGGATGAAGAGTCTTGCCCAAGGACACAACAGCACATTTTTAAGTGAGGACTGAACTGCCAACTTTGTGATTCTTAGACAACCTCAACCGCTCCTACTCCATTTATTTTTGGGAATACTTGAAACTACTTACTAGACTCCAAAAAACAAACAACAGACAGATCAAATGAATATTATTGTTACCTGATAAAAGCCTCATCCAGATCCCCACAGTCGCAGAACTGGAGGCCGTCACAGTCACAGCAGCACACGGGGTCGTCTGGCTCAGGAGGCTTCAGTTTCTCCCATTTCATGTTTACTACCTGCAACGTTTAGACTCAGTTGTCCAAAGATATATCCATAGAAAATAACGCTGAGTTAGGGGCATTGTACATTTCTTAAACAGCTAAAGAGGACTTGAACAAAACCCAATATTGATTTGTGTGATCTATGCTGCTGACAGTTAGGATCTAAACATGCACTTACATTAGTACTCTTTGGGACTTCCTGGAGACTGGCTAACCTGTTTTAAGTCCACTTAAACAAGCCCCTTACTGTTCAGTGAAGGAAACCCACATATCCAATGATACAACATGTCACAGGCTATAATAATGACAGAAATATTTTTGTAATTAATCATTTCTCAGGAGCTTTTGGTGTAATTTGTTCAAATAAGGCCACTTTATCCACTGGGACGGACAAAGTGGGCCAGCAATGAGCTACATAACTCATTGTCAGTCTTAAAAATGTGGCTTATGTTTGACAGTCTGAATAATTTGAATGTTACAGATGTAAATGTTTAACACGTGAATGGCTTATAAATCATTTTGTGGCTAAAACTACCTACCTTTTTGTCTTTTGTATTTGCAAAGTAATTCTTCAAAAAATGAGGTTGAAAAGTGTGCAACTGTCAAAAATTTTCTATGTACAACCATAAAAAGCTAGCTTCTCTGTGCTTTGGAAGCCCTGGCATCACCATATCAGCGAAGTCAGATGGCAGTGTCCCAACAGCAGGCGTCTTAAAAGATATTGTGTTCGATCTGCAGACTCACTTTTCAAAGACTATCTTGCTCAAATGTCAGTTCAATTCTTCACAAGTGGTTCTCCGGGCATACATCGCATAGTTTTATTTTTGCTTGCCATTGTAATACTTGCATTGCTTGATAAATATAGGCAAAAGATCAACTGGTTGAAGGTGCCTCGCTGCCAGTAGGTTGTCCTTGTGGGGGCCAGCTGTCACACTGTGTTGAGGGGTCCAAAAGTCACCAGAGCAGTGCTGATAATCCACATTGAGCTGGAGCTGGGAGCATTCTATCAGAAACACGACAGGCACTCATAAGAGGAGAGAGTGAGCGATGATCTACAGGGCTGCCCCACCCTCCGGGATCACATTTCCTCCACCAGCAACCTGACCTTAGCACATGTCGAAAACTTCAGAAGAACTAGAGAGGTGAGAGGTGAGAGGTGAGAGGTGAGCCGGGCTAAACTGGACAGTCCCCAGTAGACATTTACATATACTTAGATGTAATAGTAGTAAGAAAATTTTCAATAAGACCAATAATATACAGCTGTAGGATGTAGAGTCTTTTTCTCTACCATCATCTCAGATAAATTGGTAACTCAGCGGTTGTCATTAAAATTTGACTGTAGTAAATTTGTTGAATTTGAACAGGATTAAAAATGAATTATAAATCAACTGAGCAAATAGGCCTACAGTGATATCAAATGTGCCCTTACTCAACCCCAATAGTACAATATTAAACATATTTAATGATCTCCAAAGTCATTCTTACTATAATTAAACCACATGCACTCACTTCAAGACCTCTTTTGTTGTTTGGGAAGTGGGGCAGAGATTACATACTGTACATTCAACAGCCAAACTTGATCAAACACTGGATTGTGCATTTGAATACACGACGTTAACCACTGGATTACAATATGATGCCTCTGTTTGTTTTTTACACAAACACATCCTGTCTCTTCTTCTAGACAGACTGACAGAAGACAATGGGCGGCAGGTGCATAAAAAGCTATAGCCTCTTAGTGTCGGCTCCTGAGTTGGGATGGACTGAATCAATGCAGAGAAAAGCTGCTCTTGCCTCTGTGGGTTATGCCTCCATTAGTCTCGATGGAGACCGGAACTCAGATACCAGCTCTAATCTATTTTGGAGAAATTATTGCTGAGAGTAGTGGACAACAGACTGACAAGCACATGGCTAAAGATCGAGCATCAGCAAATTCAATAGACAGCATTTTGACCAATAGCAGAAGCAAAATAGGCATTGAAGGCCTGTTTTGAAATCAAGGCACATCTATAAGGCATTCCTTTGAGTGTCATGATGCAAAAAACAAAACTAGCAGGTTGAAGCACAAATCTTTGCACTTAGGCTATCAAAGCGTTTTTGTTATACATACATACATACACAGATATAGCTCTTATACCAAAGTCTTTGTCAGCAGACCATTATTATTTGAAGCACAGATAAGAACTTTGGGGACAAAATTAAAGAATTTAAAAGCTTACTTATTGCACTCCTTCTAATGACCTCACAAAATCAAGTAACATTTCTGAATATTTATTTTCAAAGACAATACCATACAGTAATACATTTGACAGAATATAAACACCTGACCTCAAGACAAATCTAACATTAATTTGTTTACAATCAAGCTTACACACACACACACACAATCTATCTGAATCTTGTTTATCAAGTCTGTAAATTCAGTCACTATCACATGAGGTAAAAGATTGTGTTGTTTTAGGAAGAAAAGGCAAACAGTTTTCTAACAAACCCAATAAAATCTTTTCTGATCCACTTTGGAGTCCCAAGACGGTGTTTAAAAATCACTTGGTTAAATAAAGGTGGTGCCATGTATGGGCTGCTTACATAGTTAAGTGCTTTTTCCCTGAATAATTAAATCAGACGAAACCAAACCGTCTTTAGACGCCGGTGGAATGGTTAAAAGATGTAAACAAACTGAAATGAGGGCAGTCACTTGGCGTTAAACATGAGCCATGTGAGTGTGCAGCATGTTGAGGAAGAGTTTGAAGACAATGAGGTACAAAGTTTATTCTTCGAGGCTCCTAAAGGCGTTCTGCATATCCTCCAGCAGCTGGGCAAACTCTGCTTTGATCTTAGGTTCTCCATCTTTAACTGGGTCCTGCACAGAAATCACACGAGAAAGTTATCAAGAAAGATATTGTGGGAAATCAGGCTGTACTGAGTATATCATTTATGAATGAATTACTTTAAACTTCATGGAGCTGATTCTGTATAGGATCTCTCCCATATGTTCCCTGATCATGGCCCAGGTGATTTTGTTGTCACTCTGAGCAGTCGTCTCCACAGCGTGACGGGCCATGTCGTAAAATGCCATCATGTTTGAGAGGATGCCAACAGTTTTGTAAAAGGGGCAGAACCTTGACACAGAAAACATCGAGTTAAATTAAATAATTCTATAAGTTATACACTTTGTATAATGTCACAAATAATTGTTGAAGAGTAATTCGATGCATGTTTTTTCCACCTGTCATATGGAGTATAACCATTCTGTTGAAGAAAGTCATCCTTGATAAGTTTAGCGACTTCAAGAGTGATCTTGTCACTTTCAGCAAGAGAAGCCTATAAACATAAAAATACCATAAACATTGATTTATAACATTTATTTTGGAGAACAGTAATGTTTCATTCTTACCTTGCCTACAAGCTGAACAATTTCAGCCAGATCCTCTTCTTCTTGAAGAATCTCTTTGGCTTTGGTACGAAGAGGCACAAATTCAGAGAAGTGTTTGTCGTAGTATTCATCAAGTGCTCGTGTGTACTTGCTGTAACTGATGAGCCAGTTTACAGACGGAAAATGTTTTCTCTGAGCAAGTTTTTTGTCTAGGCCCCAAAATACCTATAGATGTTTTAAATGGAACAGGATGGACATGAATTCAATGACTTCATAGTTTGCAAGGTCCATTGAAAGTGGTTACTTACCTGAACAATCCCCAGTGTTGCTGAAGTGACAGGATCTGAGAAGTCTCCACCAGGGGGAGATACACTAACAGATGAAATGAGACAGACTTTCAATAAAGCAAAGGATTATGTCTATGAATGTTAACTTAATTTCTGAATATTCTTAATACAATAAACAAACAAACACTTCTTTAAACTTACGCTCCAACAATGCTGACACTGCCTTCTCTCTCTGGGTTTCCAAGGCACTTGACACGTCCAGCACGTTCATAGAAAGAGGCGAGTCGGGCGCCCAAGTAGGCAGGATATCCACTGTCTGTCAATACACAGACATTTAGCTTTTTACAGTATGGTTACTGATCATTCAATACAAAATAACTCACCAGCAGGCATTTCTGCCAGTCTTCCTGAGATTTCTCTCAGAGCTTCAGCCCATCGAGAAGTTGAGTCAGCCATCATGCTTACATTATAACCCATATCTCTGAAGTATTCAGACAATGTAATCCCTGCAGAAAGAAAAATAATGTTATATCAAATAATAAAAGCCTTTCTCTGTCTAAACTGAATAGTGAGTTTGAAATTGCACCTGTATAAATTGAGGCTTCTCTGGCAGCCACAGGCATGTTAGAAGTATTAGCGACTAATGCTGTTCTTTTCATAATACTTTCAACTTTGCCATCCACTTCCATAGTCAGCTGTTTGGGTAGAGCAATAACATGACAATACATTTAGAAAAGTAAAACCATAAAAGACAGTATAACATAGATACAAATGACAAGTTCCCAACCTCAGGAAAATCTCGCAACACTTCAGACATTTCATTTCCACGCTCTCCACAACCAACATAGATAATCACATCACTGTTGGAGTACTTAGACAATGACTGAGAAATGACAGTCTTTCCACAGCCGAAAGCTCCAGGAATAGCAGTGGTACCGCCCTGCACACAACTGCATAGTGGAAAAAGCTATTTTAAGTTGCTGAGTATCCCTGAAGGAACTATTAAAGCTCTATTATATTTATTCATATCATTACTCACGGGAAGAGCGCATCCAAGACTCTTTGCCCGGTCAGCAGCGGGTGATTAGCAGGTAGCTTCTCTGTAACAGGCCGCACTTGTCGCACTGGCCACATCTGCATCATGGTGAATTTTTCCTTAGTGCTTTCAAATTCCAGCTCCAGCACAATATCCTATAAAAAAAAGGCAGAAATCATTCAATTTACCACCTCATATAAGTTCAGGCCTAAAAATTGTGCAGTCACAGACTCACAGAGAGGTCGTAATTTCCAGGAGGTGCCAGATATGTGACTGTGCCTCTGCTCCGAGGGGGAAGCATTAGTTTGTGTTTTATTAAAGAGTTCTCATGCACCATACCATAGATGTCACCACCTGTGATATGGCTGCCAGCCTAAAGAACATAAGCAATCAGTTAACAACAGTAGAAAAGCAAGATGAGATAGAAAAAGACAATTCCTTACGCGAAGATTTTGTCCAGGTGAAAATTCCCATTTATTGTCTCTATTGAGAGCTGAGATGTTTATTCCTCTTGGGATGTAGATGCTGTTTGTCATGTCATTGATGTCTTTAAGTGGACGCTGAATACCATCAAAAATAGAGCCCATGATTCCCGGGCCCAGCTCCACTGAGAGGGGTTTCCCTGTTCTCAGGACAGGGTCACCAACAGACACACCAGCTGTGAAAGGGGTTAAGGTCAAAACATACAGTAAAATAAACCTGCTAATGTACCTGTTTGTTAATATGTGACACTGAGATATGCAAAAGGATACATGTCTCTTCATAAACCTGGATGGTGGCCATATCTCCCTCCAGACGAATGATTTCTCCCACCAGCTCACTGTGACCGACTCGCACCAGCTCATACATGGCTGCGCCTGACATCGCTGTGGCTGTCACCACTGTGAATAGGAAGATTTGTCATTATTGAACTGTATTAATTGCAAACTTTCCATCTTAAATTAAGTAAATTATCATACCTGGTCCAGAGACGCCATGAACAAATCCAAACTGGCTTTCTCGATCCTCATCCTGGATCTTTGGAAGTCTTGAAGTGTCCATCTTAAAAAATCCTCTGGAAATGTAATATTAAAATGCTGTATATGTATTTATCAGTAGTCTTCTGTATTACTGCTAACTTAATGCTAGAGTTAGCTTCTATAGAGACAGTTGAAGGGATCTACATACTGCATTCAGTCCCTGCAGTAAACCAAATGAAACACTATTCAGGCTAAGCATATCCAAGGGAAACAAGAAAACCAATACAAGTTTTAAAAGTTTGATGGTTCATGGTTCATGCATGATTCTACAGAGGACTACTCGCATTTTCACAAGTGTTTATTTAAAAGAACTATCATCTGCTATCCAGATGGCAGCAATTGTACATTAACAAAATGTACATGACAGCAAAGCGGATTTGTGCGTCTTCACGTAGTCAGGTGACTTGTTAGCAACACTAGCTTTTTTTCTTCTCTGTGATAATTTAAACCATATTCACCAACCTCTTTTGAAAGGTAAGTTATATAATACAGTGGCCATTTAATTGAAAGCTTTTATTAGAACTACTCACCTTGATTTTATCCCCAAGAGTCCAGGTTTATCTTTACTCTACTCCGGACTTATCACCTGCAAAGCGCCAGACTGTCACGGAAAGGAAACATATGCCATTGTGGCTCAGCTGTTGCGCTCAGTCTGACTTTGGAGGATGAATCCAGAGCCAAAATGGCGTCCTAGTGTTGGTCCATGAAAGCTTCTGCCTGTCTTTATATGGCGCAGCCATATGTTATCCTGACCTCTGCTGGATAGATTCAACATAGCAACTATAGTTTGATTATTTAGAAACTGATTATTTATTAAATTATTGATCAAAAATCGTTACGCATTTATAGAAATAAATGTACACATTATTATCTTATTTATTTTGCCAGAGATTCACCAACAAAGTGTTCATATAAAAACAGAGAAAAAAGAAAAACAAGGACATTTTATTGCTGGTTAACTACTGAATTATTCCGAAGCAAAGCAAGATATATCAGCTAGTCTAGAATAATCAGCTAGTCTAGCACACAACACAATTATTTATAAATAATTAAATAATACATTTGACATGAAATTTAAATCATATCTGTATAATTTACAAATGTTGGTTTTGATAAACAATTTAGACATATTAGAGTACAAAATCAACTAGTACCCGACATACGTCTGCCACAACTGCTATGGCACCAACGGGCACCTTAGACATTATGTGATTTTTTTTTTAACAAGCAAGGATGAGGCCCCGCCCCCAAACCATGACATACATGGGAAGGGTCTATTTGACTTGTTTTATTTGTCTAGATGTTTGTGAAGAATGTTTTTGCCAAATTTTGTTAATTTCCCTAAAACGACAATCTTCTTTCAATCTATAGGGGGCGCTATTGAGGTAACTGGCATTATATTGGTCAGATGTGTTCAGGGCCGGTGGGTATGCATAATCAGGCAAAGTATGTGCAAATTAGAGGCTGCCAAATATACCCGACATCCCAATTTCAGGTGGAGCCATAATATTTTATGTTGGGTACACTGTGGAGAATCACTGTACCAAGTTTTGTTCATTGCTGTGTCAAGTGTGTCCAGAGAGTCCCATGGGGTCAAAAACATGGGGGCGCTATTGAGGTATTCTTTATTTGACCTCTGATATAAAATATACACTATATTAAATATACACTAGCCTGAATCACTGTACCAAAATTCATGAGATTTAATTTATGTTCAGCAGGATTATTGGCTCAATAAAAATGTTTCATGGCACTAATTGGTTAATTAATTAATTGACATTAATCGTAGAAGTACCCAAATCAATCCAGTTCGGTGTCTTTATGATATGTACATGTGTGTAAAATTTGAAACTGATCCGGCTCATCTCTCACGTAAGATCTGCGGACGCGGACAGATGTGATTCCATAATATCGCAGAAACACATAATTACTAATAGGGCCATAACTATAGAATTGTAGATCTTTACATTTACTTAATGTGGAGTTGTTGGAAATGTGTACATACATTTTAAGTTTTGATATGTCAAAAATATTACTCCGGGAGCAATTATGCAGAGTCCATTAGATGGAGTAATAGTTGGAGTCCTAGTAGCTTTATCAACTTGATTTTGAAGTTGAGGTTGCCCCTCCCGTCACTCTGACCACTCAGTCTCCTCCAGTTCAGAGTCATCTTCAGATTCACTGTACTCCACAGCGATTCGTCGTGACAGGATCGTGGCCACGTCGTTACCCACCGGCTCCCACTTGTTCTGCTGCTCCTGGACTTTCTTCAACTGTATGCCTAATGTATACAAAACGATAAATGCCTATTTAAATAGGATTTGTAAGGTCAACATAGTGAAACAATGGGGTGTTTGTACAAGCAATGTTCAAATATGAACACTTCACTGGGTCTTAAAATAACAAAGGTGAATGATTAATGCCTTTTCAGCCAACTTTAATATCTGTCTGGCATGGTATTACAAGAGTGTAATGTACTGGATCTATTGAGAAGGGTTTTTCTTTTCTCACATTATTAATACAAGTTTAAAGTTTATGTACTGGTAAAAAGTAAAAAGCTATATAGTGTTTTCTGTATACAGTTATGTGGAACTGAATGACTCGGGCTATACATAACATTATGTTAATAGAAAATGTTATTGAACATTATTATAACTACTGTAACTATCTGACTCACCCATTCGAATTGCAGATAGCAGATCACTTCTGGCGTCTCCGACAGGTTGAGTATTGGTGTGGCTGGATGGGTGTGGAGGTACAGCCAGGGGAGGGAGGGGTGGAGGTGGAGGTACAGGCGGAAGAGCATATCCTGGTCCAACATGTAAAACTCCATTATGAGGCGCAGCACCAGGGGGACACCCAAATGCTGTTTGTACAGAAGGGATAGCGGCTCCAGGACCAGGAAGGGGAGGAATCGTGCTGCATATTAAAAAGAGAAAAGTATGTTTGTTTAAATTATTGATATATTCTTTATCCTTAAAATCTCTAAAACTAGAAATTTTAGCCACACCCTTAATATAAACTGTGACTGTCATTGGAGAAAGTCTGATTAATACATGGGAGTAAGCAAGCTGGACTGGTCGATGAATAATACAGATGAACTTTATTGGAAAGACCACAGCTGTCAAAGTCATTTCTATGGAAACTCAGGCCTTTTAATGCGAACACTAAACTACCTCAAATGTTTTTATCATGCAATTTATTTTTTTTAAGCTGCAGAACTTACACCATCACCTGAATAGCCTTAAAACAGAGAGCAGCCACATCTAAAGTCAGTGAGCAGTCTTTGGCAGATAAACAGATACATTTCAAGAAACCAAGCTATAGAAACCTAACAATTGAATTACTTCTCTGATATGAATAATGATAATGAATTGAGTTGAATTATGTCACTGATGTTATCTTACTTGTATTCTGAAGTTGGACGCATTGCACCATTCATTTGTTCAGTGAACGGCGGCTCTAGTGTGGAGTAGGTTCCTCTCTTGTAGTTGACGTCGATGCTGTGGTACTCATGCTCCACAGGTGGCGAGGAGTGCGCATTCCCAGGTAAATAATCGGGGGACTTAGCAAAAGCAGCATGGACAGGCACCGGAGGGATGGGATAGTCCGGAAGATCAGGCCTTGATGTACAATGAGAAACAGTAGGCTTAGAAATGTATTTTTGTACATTTATTTGTACTTCTCAAACATTCATTATCTTCATCTACTTGCTATATGCCCTAGGGCATGAGTGACTATTCCAGCAACTATGAAACTTAGGCGGGGTACACAATGAACAGTGGCCAGTTAGTCACAGGACTGACAGGACACTCACAAATTCTATTTCAATGAAATTTTCTTTGTATAGCCCTATATCACAACAAAATTGCCTCTGAGGGCTTTACAGAAAGAAATTAAAGCAAGCAATAACAAAATCAATAGACAATGAATAGACACAAACAAAAGGACTGTCCCAGGTTATCTACTGATCTCCATCACAGTAAAGAAAAACTCAACTCCGGAGTATCTGGAAAGAACCTACATTAGCACAGGAAGACATGCAGACGCCACTCAGAGAGCTCATAGATGGTAGAATATATAGACTGAAACCCTTAACCTCCTTGTTAAGAGGTAGAAGCACACCTTAAATCACAACAAAAATAGTCTAATAGAAGTCACATAATATCTATTTTTTATCTCTGAAATACAAACCTGCCGTCTGGTGAAAGGGAGCCCTCTGTTGAAGCCCCTCGGTGCAGACTCTGGGGATGATGGTGGTCCGGTCGAAGCTCTTTGTCAAAGGCCATCATGTTCCACTCCTGTCTGCGGTTACGAGCCTTCCTCACCATCTTCACCTCACGCTGAATAGTGTTACTGTCAACACATCGCTTCTGTTCCTGTGGAGATGAGAACGGATTTACTTTCATTTTATATATGTCATGTGCAGTGCTTAAGATGTTAAGGCTCTCTAGAAGTGACAACAATGGATTAGATCAGGAATAAGTACACCAGAGGGACAGCTCCTCTGAGATGTTTTGGAGATAATGGATGAATAGTGAATATATTGGTAAAAGGATGCTGAGGTTTAGAGTTGCCATGAGGAGGCCCAGAGGAAGACACAAGAGATTTATGGATGTAGAAGAAGATATAAAAGGAGTTGGTGAAGAATGCAGAGGATGGAGTTTGGAGAAGATTGCTGTGGTGACTCCTGAGAGAAGAAGACGATAGTGTGCTCTTACCCTTTGCTTCCTCCATTCTTTCCTCTTGTCTTCAGTGTCCTGCAGCATTTTCTCTTTCCACAAGTCAAAAAAGTATGATGGATCTGAGTAAAACTTCATTGCATCAGCCGTGTCATCTCTGTTTTCAAAATAAAAGGATGATAACGCCACATTGTTGATGGGAAAGTTAGAAATGATTTGTGACTTATATTATAACAAACATAACTGTACATTACCTGTAGGCAGTGAGTGCATGTAGAGGAGGTGGTTTTTCACTGGAGTTGTACATCTCAGTTACAGAGTTTGGCGTGCTGCCTTTTGACAAAACCTGCTGATCTTGGACAGTGGAGCTTTTGAAAGCTTTCCTCATATTTATGTCCTGGAGAGAAACTGTAAGACAACAAAACAGAGGTTAAAAACACAAAAAGACATATGTACTGTAAAACGAAGTCTCCACTAACCCTCTTCTATGCTAGAGTCCAGTTGGGTGACTTTGATGGCCAAGCGATCAATGCGGTCCTGGAGAGAGTTTGCGCGCCCATAAAATGTGTTGGCTTCATTGAAAAGTTCCCCAAAAACATTTTCAGCATGTTTACCTAAAAAGAGAAAGACATTCTTCTTCTTTAGTGAAAAAGGTAACAACACACATGCAAATATAAAACTTTTGTCATCATCATACTGCACAAATCCACAATAGTGAACTTGAGAAATGATTGTATTAGTGTTTTTGCCATTCACTCCCCATCATAACGGTCTGATACTGAGCTCTACGGCAAGCTCTCGGTTCCTGTAACTTCACTAAATCCTAGTTCACACGCCCACACATACATTAACAGTATGTATGGGGCAGATGTTCCATGTAGATTGACTCAAATAGCATTCACTTATTGACTGATGCTTTTTTCAAAGCTTTTTAAAAATGGATAATTGAGATACCAAGCCATTTTATATCTATAGTAAGTGTACCAACAGAGGTCAGAAGTGCTTGAAAATCAATAGATAAAAGACAATAAAAACTTGATAGCTACAGTTTTGTTAATATTATGTATTTGTATTTCATTGTAATTGCCATCTCAGTTTACAATGCAGTTGAATATGAATTGCTGCGGTATCTTACTGAGACTGCTGAGCTGCTGGATGATGGCAGACAGTGTGTTATTGGTTACACACTCCAGCTCGTTGCCAATCCCATCAGGCACTGCTCCATGGCACAAGTGCCGCGGTTCAATGTTTCTCTTCACCAGAGGCATGGCCACTTCTCACATCACCACACCTGCAGCAGCATCACAAACACCAACCTGTGAATTGCAAACCATGATTTAGCAGCTAGTTAAGATAAACATGAATTAATCAAATGTAGCAGACTGTGTTCAAAATCACAAATTGTGACACTTACTGATGAATGTTAGCATTTAGCACTGTCTGTCAAAATGGTCCCCTTATTGTGCGATCAGTTGGTGCTTTATTCATTTGTTTGGGGAAAGCCTTTTATCAAGACTACATGAGAAATCCAGATCACAGATCACAGATGCACCATTATAACATTGTTACAACGGTTCTATTTGCATTAACACGTGCAGGTGTAAGTCACTTAAACTTGAAATATTTATTCAACTATCATAAGCCAAAGACTAATTGGTCTAAATAATAAAATAGGAAATAATGCAGACAATGTACTAAGTAACCAAAGTAACCAAGTAACCATCCTCCTTTTTTGGATCAATGGTCATTGCTTGTTACAATCAAAAATAGCTACATAGATTTTATGAGAATAATAAAATATATATTGGCATGGTAATTGCTCATTGGCTGTGGATAACATCCAGCCAGGTAAACACAGGTTCCCATGATTCAGTGCGCTCTAATCCAACGCGCGCTGATTACTTAATCACCAGCTAGCTGTTGCGTAAATCACGCTCATTTTGGAGGCCAGTTTCAAAATATCTATGTAAGTTTTCTCACACACTGTATGTTAAACTATATAAATATATATTTATATAACTATGTAAGTACATTTGGAAACAGTCGAGATGGTGACTTACCGTGACGCTAGGCGGTTAGTCGGTTCATCTTGGAGTGACCTCAGGCCGCAGGGAAGGAGCCGTGAAAGTTGTATTCAAACTGACTCATTCAAATAATAGTTTCACCTTCTCGCTGGCCTGCTACAGTCATGTGGCGGACAGTAGCCCTCAGCATCCTCCCTGAAGGGCGGAGTTCACTCTGAAAACAATCCTCTGGTCCAAATCACAGCTTGAGCCATGAGGGATTTGGCCAGCTTTACCTCAGTCATCCAATCACAGTCGTTAATGCCAGCCGCTTGCCATCCACCGCTTTATTTTGGTATCTGTATTATGTACTATTTTATTTTTAATATTAGTGTCCTTCTATGAATTGTAATAATTTAATTCAAAGCTCAATTGTCAAAATATAGATATATTACTCTTTTTTTTTGTACTTACATTTTGGTATGGCCTGCACATTTTGGTTCCTATAGGTTACAGAAGCATGTGTAGCTGAAAAGGAATGCACATTTTAATATACATTTATTTAATATTTAACAAAATGATTGTCAAAACAGTGTAATAAGAACAGTTTATATCAGAAGCCTGCATTTACTTTCCACACTGCAGTCACATAGGCCCATGTTCTGACTGCAGATGACCTGGATTAATAGAGAAATGATGTAGCATGTGAAAGCTATCAGATTTAAACACACTCTTATCATCACACAGATGGCTTCATGTGGGAGGGAGCAGTAACCCAGATCCGTGGCTTAAACCTTCATAGTATATCATCATGAAACTTGAACTCAGTCGTATGGTTTGATTGTATTTGGCAAAAGTATTTCATTCTACCATTGATTGTGTAGGCAGTTTCGATCATATGCAATATTTGACCTAATACCATTTCTTTCCTACATATGGTTTCCTCGAGGGCTGTGAGACAGTTTAAGAAGCTTAAGTAAAAACATATTATATTTTTTTTTACCAGAATGCAGCCATTTTCATGCTTGTAGCGATCAATCACACAAACTACTAAACAAATATATGACATAGGCCTATACTGTGAAACTTCTTTTGGATGGTATATGGAGCCTAGCGTTATTAACTTGTTTTGGTGTGTGCAACCCAGTCACAGGAAGTCACAAGCCGGTGTACACTTTGTGTCATTCCCAAGCTTAAAGAGTTTGTGCCATTTGGTGTGAAATCCATGTGAAATCCATCCATCCATCTATTTTCTTCCGCTTGTCCGAAATCGGGTCGCGGAGGCAGCAGTCTAAGCAGGGAACTCCCACCTTCGACCACCGCCCGATCCACATTGCACCAGCCCTTTATGGTACCTCCCGCGGGTGGTGGATCCACGGGAGGGGCGTTTGTAAAGTTCTGTTTCTTAAA
>JAVQKC010037150.1:0-26648 GCA_036025475.1 Philypnodon macrostomus
ATCTTTTCTCGTATCTCATCTTTTCTCGTATCTCATCTTTTCTCGTATCTCATCTTTTCTCGTATCTCATCTTTTCTCGTATCTCATCTTTTCTCGTATCTCATCTTTTCTCGTATCTCTTATCTTATCTCGTCTGCTGTTTGATTTGCCTTTTCACTCCTCATCTTTTTTGCCTCTCATTCAAGGCTCATTCATATCAGCTAGCGTTATCAAATGCCCAGGTGGAACTGCAGCTTTAGATGAGGCGTCCACTCCAGTGCTATGTTTGTACATTTTGTCTTATTTAGCAATGGTCCCTAAAATTATTAGCTAGTGTTCTGAATCCAGATTAATAAAATGTATACAGTACTTTCTTTCTTGGCCTATTACTGACCCGAAAATGTCAAAATCCATCCATTACTTTTGAGTTATCTTGCTGAACAACAAACAAACCAACAGAAAGGCCTGACTTGCGGTGAGCAGAAAATGTCCCATTGATCTTGGGTTAGATGGATGGAGCAGAAGTAAAAGTGAAACCTCACTGTGACACTAATCAAACTTCTTTAGGTCCATGTAGAGAAACATTTGAGTTATCTGTCAGTCCAGCCTAAAGCTCATAGGAGCACATGACAGGATGATGAAGGGCTTACTGCTCTGTGTCCAGCCTACATCAACTCAGGTCTCTTGAAACTATGGGATGGACAGATGAACTGTGAACCAGGGAGGACATGCCACTAAGGTCTACTTCATCACAGCCATTTGGTTTTATAGATGGCATGCCAAAAACCACTTGTTGATTCTGTGTTTGGAGAAGAATCAGGGAATAAAAGTGGAGTGAAAAACAGATAACACTCCGATTGGACCATAGCAGTACATTTTAGATCTTCCTAAAGACCACACACAATACTATATATCCAGGTATAATTTAATTTGCATGTACCTCTACCAAAGTGCAGGAAAACTATCATTATCAACAACTGCATATCCGGCAAACTGTTCAGAAATAGTATTTTTAATGTCAAACAGAGAACATTTTGAAAGCCAGAGATTCCAATTGTAGCAGGTTAGATTTGGATTATATACATTATCTCTATGATTACGTTTTTCTTTGATTTTTGAGTGGATCAATGCATTGGCAAAAAGCTTTTCATACAAAGAGATATACAAAGTTACAGTCACTTTAAAAAGGTGATCTCAATTAAAATAAGCATATTTTTACATTGCAACAATTTCCTGTTTAGTTTAAATAGACCAAAAAAAAGCAACTTCCAACCAATTTACATCAGTTTTATACAGTTTACAAAAAAGTGTATAACTAAAGTCTGATTTTAAAACGTTCATACTGTAATTCCATACTAAACAGAGTTGCATGTAAGAAGCATTGCCATGTTGTGTGTGTTTGCATGTGTGAGCCAGGAACACTTTTCTCTTCAAATCAGTTAATGGTATCACAACACCTAAGTGGTGCAAAAAGCACTTTTGGCCTACAACTGCCTGTAGACACTACAAAGGGAATAAGAACAACAAAAGGTGAAGACAGAAAGTGTGCAAGGCAGTGGTATCAGAAATGTGAAAAATACATCAGAGCAGCCCCAGTCAAAGGTCTGTGCTAGAAAAGAACAAGAGGCTGAGATCCAGAGCGCTCACACTTCCTCAAGCTGATTTGTTATTGCCGCCTCTCCAGGGTCACTGCTCTCGTCTGATTGGCTGCCACTCTGTAATTTAGAGGAAGTGGAATGTTGCTATGCCGACGCCAGTCAAGGCCAGAGACAGGGGAGAACGAGGAGAGTGATGTGTGACCAGTATTGATTCTTTGTGCTTCTCATTTGGCCAGTCAGTGCTTTCTGATGAAGGAGCGTGATGAGACACTTAGAGCTAAACATTGGGCCCTGGTGCTAATGCATGTGCATACATAAGTCCAAGAGGCAGAGAAGTCTTTTTAATGGTGAAATATGCCAGTGTGAAGGGGATTTTAACTTACCTTGATTGCATAAACCTGGTTATCTGCTTTGCTCTTGCCTCATTTGCACAGTATAACTAGGTGTCATGGGCTGATATGTATTTACTGCCCCAGGCTGCTCTCATCTGGGGGGGTAAAACGTGAATACTCCACACAAGGTCATAAACATCTTTATGCAATATAAAACCACATAAAAACCAACCCTCCAGACATATGTGGCTCTGGTGCTACCTGACTGATAATATGGTGAGGCTTATGTCTTTGCCCGGTTTCACCAAGAGTAGACCAAAAAAACAATGCATATATCCATCCATACTGTCTACTAGAAAGAAGAAAGAGCATATGATTTTATGAGCATTTCCATAGTGTTCAAGGAGCATGTTTAATGCATGTTACGTCTAAGGTGGGAATATATTCACCTTGCTTCATGGGGTAACAAGATGACTTTGTTAAATGGCCTGTGAGGCTGTTGTTGCTGTTATTTAGCAGGCAGCAGCAGAATGATATTGTTAAACCAGAAAAAGGTGCTAATTAGCAATAGGTGGATTAATTTTTCCTGAGGGGCATATGAAATTCTTCGCCTCATGTCTCTATAATCAGTTTACCCAGCAGCTATGAACTTTATTTAATTTAAAGCACAGTTTGGGAATAGTCAAAATTTGTCACCACCACTAACGTCTTTAGCAAATATATTGTGACATTCATTTGGATAACTGAGCGTAAGGAACATTTTTTTTTTGGTTTATCCATGTCTCTGTACTTCAATCTCAATCAAATCTCAACAAATAATCAAAATGATTTGCCAAGGTTGCAAGAAAATCTTTAGTGTTTTGTGGTTTCCTATAAAACACAGCTTTTTTATTAATCTGCATAATAACCATATTTACGGTAATCCTCTCATTCAGACTGCTGACGCCTGGCTGTGAGCAGACTGCAAATATGCAAGACAAACATTTTATTTACCCCTCACAGCAAACAAGCAAGGTAATAAGAAATGTCACATGTGCTTACATACATACACACAGGCTTAATGTGTGTGATCCAGAAGAGACCTGCAAACAGAGCACCGCTGTTGTAATATTCCAGCTTTTATATAAAATTTTTACCTCTGTTATGTTTTTGTTGGCGTCAGAATGTTGCTTGGTTCCGTAGAAAACCCACAAAAACACAAGGACTAGTAAAAACATGCTTTGAGTCTAGGCCCAGTGTCTTTGGTGCTCACAAAAGTGCTTCTAGTTCTTTGTAAAAAAAAAAAAGGAATGTTTAAACAAAAAAAAAATGCTTGACCAATAGCTGTTGAGTTTTACATTAGTCCCTCCCCTGGCCTTTATAGCAACATCCAATCAGAATTTGTGTGCACTATCACGACAATCAAAAACTTGACTAGTAATTAAGTCAGGACAAAACTCTGATTTGAAGTTGTTGTTGAAGCCTATGGAGGGACTAAAATAAAATTACCTACTTTACAATTTGACACATTTATGTATTTATTTATTATGATTAAATAATATTATATACAGTATATATTATTTTATTTATTTAATTGTTTAATTGTTAATATTTTTTTGTTATAGGAAAGCTCCAGACCACAGCTTTAACAAGGGCAAAAAACACTGCATTGATATACTGTAGATAACCCACCTTTTTAAAATAGAACTTCAGCTGTACCTTCTGGGCATGTGTAGACTTACTCCGCCTCCTGCCGAGCCCAGCAGATAGTGTCCCCGGGATAAATGGCATGACTGGCCCCATAGGAAGGATTGATTGCACAAAGTGTGACATGAAAGAGAGCTGTGCCAAAGTTCAAAGTGCAGCCGCAGTGGTTGGAAATCACAGGTTTATTTACTGCACACACACCTCACCTCGTCCCGGACACAGCGGCAGGTTGTCTCACCCCGGGCCATCAACAGTCAATCTGCAGTACACCTCCCGCCTGCAAGAAAACCTTCAGCAACATATATATGTCTTTATAACAGCCAGGTTTAAAGTGGTTTCAGGCAAAGTATGTTGGTAAAAGCATTCAAAGAGTATGTTACGCAGGCCTACACGGAAAGCTGGACTTGGTGGTATGTTTCTGTGGGAAATGTGTCACTGGGTTAGGGTTAATGGAGAATGTAGAAGTGACTATTTCTACCATAATGTTCACTGATAAAAGAAAAAACATGTTTTTTCACTGGAACTGTACAGATTGGCTAAAATGGAGAATATGGAGAAATTGTGCTAAATTTGCCTCTTACTGTATGTGGAACAGTATGTTTTAACGTCAGATTAGTTTATTTTTAGTCCACCTATACCTTAGTCAGGTGAATGGGGCCTATAACCCAGGGCCTTAGGCAGAGTATATTTTGGACTGATGTGGCTAATTACTTGCAGGGCTAATTTCTTGCCTAGAGGCATTTTACCTTAATGATTATGCTATAGCAGTGCTCATCTTTATTAGCTGATGTGGATGATGTCAGTTATGACCTTGTTTGGATAGTTCAATACATGTTCTGTCGGAGTTACCTTGTCTGACCATTCACTTTACAAAGAATTACTACTTCAGGGAACATGACAAACCATATGACTTTACATGACTTGAGCTTTGTTAACTGTAGAAATAACTTCCCAATTTGAAAGCCACTTTGCTTCGAGAGCCTGTGTCAGTTTGTGTGCCAGGATGGGGCTTTACCTTTTTCATCCGTCTCCCTGTCTCTATTTGTTTAGTGGATCCATCCATTTTGGAGTGAGCTCATTTTCCCTCTGTTCATTTGCCAGCGCCTCTAATTATTGCCACTCCACTCACGCACATCCAGTCCAATAAAACATACAAATAGGCAAAAACAAATGGGTGGGCTGATTCAAATTACTTTCAAGTTTATGATACTGCTCCAAGAGGCCATTCAAGGATAGACTCCACTCATAGAAGTATGTGTGCCAATAATCATGGTCTACCAGGATTGCAAGTATGGCTTTTGCCTCTCACAAGTACAAGGATCTTTGCCGTTGTGATACATAAGGGTTTTCGGTTGCACTTTACATAGCATATTACTTATATGGTAATAGTGTGGTAATACACAGGTAATAATATAGTAATTATGGTTAGCTACCTATTTGTTCCAATGTATTTAGAATTGAAACATAATAGTAAAGCAATATAGTTGGGTTAGATTGGTACTTACATAGAAATTACAAGAATTGTTATATTCTTACTGGTTTGTTACCAAACTTATGTTATGTTATATTATATTGTATTATATTATATTATATTATTATTTTATTTATGATTGCGTATATTCCCTTGGCTGAGAAATTACTTTTAGAAACATTTACCGTATATATTTAGCCAATTAACCATTTCATTATTATATATATATTTTTTAATTTACTATAGGTTTATGATACTGCTCCAAGAGGCTATTTAAGGATAGACTCTACTCTGAGCAATATGAGTGGCCATGTCTGTCATAACAATGACATATAGAGCTCCATTTCCTTCACATTTTATGAAGTAGTGCGATGATATATAAGATGAGACACTGGGGCTGTGATATTAAATTCAGCATGAGTACAAAAGTTCAGATACTTTGGCATTTACAACTCACAGATGTAGTTATCTGGCCTGCTGTGATGGATTATGTTTGTCAAGAAGGGGAACTTCATGTCCTTGAGTTTATTTTCTCTAGAAACAATACAGGAATAATACACAAGCAAGTATTCTGTCCTTAAATTGCCAACATGCTCTTGCTGAAGATTGACTAGAGTTGTTTTTCGTTAATGTTGCAGTTAGTGTATTCATATGTGAGCACACAGGTCATTTGTACAACTAGTAAACTGTGAGGGAATATTTAGTGTAAGGATAAATTCACATTTAGGGGGCAATACATTATAACCCCATCAAGAGCTGTTATACAACAGACAGTGGTAGATTTGGACCCAAAAACAGAGCACCACTCAGGTCAGAGGTTGCAACAGTTTTATTACAACGAAAGGTTATGGTAGGTGGATAGCTTGCAGTGGAGTTCGGTGGAGGGCAGGTGAGTTGACAGGTGGATAGGCTGGGGGGTGGGCAGGCAGTGAGGGTCTGAACACAAAAAATCTGGACTTGTGTCCTAGAGCCAAGTGCTGTGACTAACAATGTTAGTGTGGCTGAGAGCTGCTCTTCTTATACTCAGATCGATTCTTCCAGGTGAGTTCTCAGCAGTAAGGTGGAGCTGCCACGCTCAGGTAAGCAGGGACTCACAAACACACAAAGCTGCTGCTGCCCATGACAAAAACAGACACGATTGCTGTTTTACGTAGGTGTGCTTAGTCAGTGTACATAATTTACCAAAAATTGTTGACGCCACAAATATACATTTATACATGGCCAAGAAATGCATTGATTAAATTGTAGCCTCATAGTCCTCCATGTAAAATTCCGTTTTTATTGAATCGTGTCCATCCTTCTGAATGGTGTGAAACATTAATCTTACTTCAAAGATAAGTCCAAAATCAATATCCAAAGATGTTTTATTTGGCCTCCTGTTGGTCCTAATACCTTAAGCTATCATTATGAACACAAGCAAATAAATACAGCTTCTTTGATCTGAGTTTCCTCCGCCGCTGCCATCTCGCCCCGTATCAGGAAATATTGGATTGATAAAATAAAAAGCCGACAGAAGACACTTTGATCTTTGGAGGCCTCTCTTCCTCATCCAAAATCCACTGCTTCCTGCCTGCTCCTTCTTAGCAGCACAAATCCCTTTACTTTTTACTTACTTTTCGCCGATGTATGTGTGCCATCGTGTGTGCTTTCATCTCTCCATACATATTGTGGCTTGTTAGAATCATGCACAAATAACTTCCATTGGCAGCTACATAGGGATAATGGGGAAAATGGCAGGTATAATGCAGTTTGCGATTTTTAGGTATGGCCTCCTGTCTTAAAAGCTCTAAAGCCAGACTCAGTTCATCAGCAGGGTGCCATGGTGATTATAATTTGCCTCCCAAAATGAGATTATGAAATTCAGTGTGAGCAGCAGGTGGTGAGATGCTTCATGGATTTTTTTTTCAGCTTCTAAAATTCATATTATCGATTCTACTGGCAACTTATGATATTCCAATCACGAGCCAGTGTTCATTTAGGCTGGTCCCAAGCCTGGAAAAATTAAGAGGTACACTGGAACACTATAGACCCTTTAAGATGTTTGTCATATGGATTGTTCAAAGTTTTTTTTGCCACCAGCCAAAAGTCTAACTGTTACTAATGTGTACATTAAACAAAAATACAATGTAAGGTACAGTCACTAATGTTTCCTAACCAGGCTCTGACATCACCTACATGTAGCAGAGTGGTTGTCATTTGTCAAAGCCATCTTAATTTGCCATATTTTGTGGCTAATTCTAATTTCTCCATTGAAAATGTATTACGGTCTTGCCTCCAGTTGCTGTTTACAAACTTTGAAAGGGTCTATTACATTGGTCTTAAAAAGCAATTAGAGAGCAATTAGATTCTCTGAATTTCCATTTCGTTTACATTGTCTCCAAATTCTCTCCTGCCTGCTTCTCCTTTGCAACCTCAACCCTCTGTGGAGCCAGTGCAAATGTTGCTGCTTCGTTGCGCTAGAATCACATTTGCCTTTCTGTGTGGTTCTTGCCATGCCTCCCATGCCTCTGTGTAGCCTCCCATGTCTCTGTGTAGCCTCCCTGCTCCCAAGTCATTCAACAAGTGAACACGTCAACATGGATTACTGGAATACTCAACACTGCTTATAAAACATGTATTCTGCCCGCCATCAATCAATCCATTCAGGCTTGCCTATTTCTACTCAAACATCTCTTTACTTACACCAGTCCTTCACAGTCATGGAATGGGAATAACAGCAGAATGAAGAGGTTGGGAATAGAAAAAAACAAACATATATAATAAAATATTCATTCATCAATACCACAGAGTTTCACTGCAGATTTAGCCCTGATTCAAGTGTTGTTGCCATGTTTTTTGCCCATAAAGTCTGCGTAAAAAGTACTCTTGCAAGGTCTACCGCCAAAATTATCTAGTCCCTGAAAATCTTTTTGTTGAAATATTGACTTCAAAATAATGAACGAAGGTCTTTTAAACCATCTACTATAGTTCAACAATAATGAACTGAAGAAATGACTTTGACTGCAGAATGGAATTACTTTGAAGTTATTGAAAATGCGAGTGATGATATGTTTGTTTTTTGTTTTTTTTACCAGGCTTTGACATACACGGTTGATAGCATGTCAGTTCATCCTGATGTATTTTATTTTTCTCTGGTTGGTCTGTTTTTTACAATGACTGAGTCCTTTTTGATCCACCCATTTAACAAACATAGATTCATCCCTCCCCACTTCCTCATGTTGTTCCTTGTGCTTCCTCTGAGCCAGCGCACACACACACAAACCCTTTCACCACTTCACCTTCTTCTTCAGACATCACGGGACATTCAAATGAGCCGAGGCCCCAGGGGACAGCCTCTGCAGAGAGACTGTGCATGAGGTGCTTTAAGAAAAAGGTGGAGAAGGGGATGAAAGACTAGTGCTGGGGTTGTACCAACACCACCTCCTCTGGCTCGCACTTCTGTCACCTGTTTTCCCCGGTGCATAAGCACAGACATCCTCCACACAGGATGCCTCTGCTCGACGGTCTTCTCCCATTTTTATCCATTCATACACAGTTTAGGCCTGAGCCGTGTGACTAATTGGTTGGCAGTGGTGTGTATTTTGTCTTGGGAAAACAACTTGTGCGACGCAGCCAGTGTTTTCTTTAAAGTCATCCTCTTGTTGGCAGCTCTGTCATCACAGTCTCCAACTCTTAGTAAGAGAAGCTGCAGGAGGGATTGGCCTCCGCGTTCACACTCTCAGCTACTTCTGAATACATATTTGGATGGGAGCTTGTTTACTGCATAATAAATACAGCATTAATGCTCACTAACTCTCTAACTCGAGCTATTACTGCCATTACTGCACACTGCCACTAAATGTGTCACATTACTTTTAGAGTTTGCTCAAAATACACCTTGTTGCAGCCATGTCCTTGGCAATTAAAAACAAAATTATGATAGAACAAGCAAACTCTGATATCCCATAAAAATGAAACTACAATTTTACTGCTGTGAGGCGACATCGCTAACCACTGTGGCACTAAAGATGCAAGATAGTCCTTTTGATATACTATTTAAAATGTGCCCCAAATGTAGGCTGTAATAGTGTAATGTACACACAAGCACTATCATGTTCAGATCATCGGCGTGAGCGACAATTACAGTCCAATTACTGCATACCTTTCATACTGCTATTATGTGAACACTCCGGACTTGATCTAATTTCCCTCAGTGAAAATAGAGCTATCCATAAAGCAGATAGTGTCAGGCACAGGTTATAAACACTGAAGGCCACATCATTATAAAGAACATCCTCTGCATTACTATACCTCTTTAACTTTATATATTCTCTTTAAAAGCAATAGCATTAGGTGTTTACTGCATATATCCACATTTGTCTTTGACCAAAGTAAACTGTCAACTGAATGCAGAAACATACATACATCGTGGAAAGTCCTTGACAATAAAATGATTGTAGATCCATTTACCCCAAACCGTTTATGTAAGCTGTCTCATCTCAAGGACCGGCTAGAGTTATTCGGAAGGGGATTATGTTGTTGGCGCTATTCTGTCATAGTATGTATTTTAACCCAACACAAAGAGAAGGAGAGTCCCAGGATTTGTTGCACATTGACTTTATTATGTTTCACTTTTGGCACTAAAACTATTCCCTTGTTTTGTCACAGACGTCTAACCTCGTGTCCTCTGTCGCTAACACTGCGGAGCAAAAACAAAACGAAAAGCCTCATTTCCTCCCCCTGTCCGCTCCATTTGCTTAATACAAAAAATATTGCCGACTTAACACTCATGACTTTGCAGTTATTTAATAGGATGCCGTTCACGACATAAAGTGGAGCCGTTATGTTTTTTAAAGTATAATGCTGAGGTTGGTTTTGTTTTGCACACATCTGATAGAAACAGTTGTTGAGTTTTGCTACATGCTGACGTGGGTTTTCTCCATCACCACAGTTGGTCGGCACATGCTGACACACTCATTAAGCATTCCTTCTGGCTGCACGAGCAAACACACACGCTATCGTTTCACACTCAACACACACAAACACACACGCATTTTCGGTTATTCTACCCCAGAGTAAAATCCCTTTTGCCATCTGATCCTCCACAAGTGAAAGACATTCAATGCAGTAGAATAATTACGTATATGTTCGTGATCCACCTAGGCCCCCCCCCTGAAAGGCATTGACAACCCACAAAGCTGATCCCACATGGATATTGTCTGTGTGAACAATGCTGGACACCTCCTCAGACTCTCATGTGGCCATATGGAGTGTATTAAAGTGGAGGGTGGGGGGTAAATGATACTGTGGTCCCGGAACTCGATACAAAGGTTCCCACATGCAATTCAGAGTACACTTTTGTTAAAACAAAGTCAAGCTAGAATTAGAATCTTAATGAATTGCATAATATGGAGATCTTTGTCTAACTATTGGTGCATATGGCTAACTGCAATTGAGGCTGTTGAGCTTCTGCAGCTTACAGTAAAATGGCAGACAACATGAAGTAATCAGTTTAGAAAAGTAGATCAGATAGACAAAACATTCCATTGGTTGACTGCTATAAATGTTCGTGGTTTTTTGATGCACAACCCTGGACCCTGACTCTGGTGTCTCACTCCTGTTCATGTGGACGACACTGGACTAGAGAGTACTGTGTATGAAAGTATGTAGGAGTATCTCTAAGATTGACCCCATGAGAAATAGTGGAAGCACCAAGGTCTGAATGAAAATGAAACAATAGCAGCACAGAGCAGAGGACACTGGAAGGGTCAGGAAGAGCAGACGCAGGAGCTGGTCACAAGCTGGAGCTCCACTCAAAAACTCCATTCAAAAGCTCTCTCCGCTTGTTGTACCATACATACATAGAATCCCAAATTAGGTAGTCAACCTACAGATAACTTTCCATATACAGAAAGTCTAGACTCCACTATATTTAGCATGAGACGGGTCATAGTGTAGAATTCCAACCTACAGTGTAGCACGTCTTCAGGTTCAGCAAGAGCATGTTTCGTATGTGGACGACATTGTGTAAGGTATTCTGGTTTGCTATTTATCTTGGTGTATGGCAGAAATGTTCACAATGTTCAGCAATGACTGCAACAATAAAATTAGTCATAACAGCACATTGTGAAAGAACATTTTGAGAGTTAATATAACTTTTAAAAGGAATTATACCTATATGTGCACAGCAGTTCCAGGTTTGAAGAACACAACAGTTCATAGAAGCCAGATGATTATTTTGAATGTGAGAAATTGCAGGTTTTCCAGACGGTAGCAGTCAATTGTTCTTCATAAATGTTCTACTTCTCCTTTTACAGACTGCAGTAAATTACAGTTTCTATTGGGGTCAGGTGGGGTACAACACTGACAATAGTCATGGAGGACACTGTAAAGAACCCAGAGCAACACAGGGGGGATATCTACAGCGAGAGAGGCATCAGATTTAGCATGGACGGTTGTTTTGCAAAGTTGTGTTGTGTCTGCACTGTACAGCAGACTTGAGCCAAACACTGACAAACTGCCTGAGCAACAGATGGTGCCTTCACCTGGTCACACAAAGCAGCCAATAGCAGATGGCCACATCATTGCTTTCCTCCATAAGTTGTCACACTTCATTCACTTTCATAATTAGACATTATATTATTTGACCTTGTTTCTTTTCTCTATAGACTATTTTGGCAACGATAATATTTCATAATTGTTAGTGGGATGTTTTGATCACTTTTGAGTGCATATTAAACCGTTATTGTTCTTTTGCTGACCAGATGTCTTCTTTGTCTTGTCTCCCAGGTTCTGACACCACTTATCTCCACCAGATGACTCCATGATCTGTGATGGATCCTATTAGATGACTCCATGATCACTGATGGATCCTATAAAATGGCTCTGTTGTGGATGCACTGCCAGGTACTGCTTATTCTCATGCATCTTTTATATATCTTTTATATTTTAATCCTTGTTTTGAAATGTTTCACAAAACCTCAATATCCTTTAGAACCACAAAAGGAGCTGCTAAATCTGCATAGTATATGATGATGAAAAGGCATCTGCTAAATGGTGGGAGGGTGAGGCCTAAAGAGAGTAAAAACCAGGATATGTAGAGGAGGATATTCTCCTTCAAAGCCTCTTACCATTAAGCATTTACAGCTTAAGGAAGGCAAAGCAAGGTCAGGGAGTGAGGTGTGAACAACACAACGTCACTGACACACTTTCTTGTGTTCCAGAAGAATTGGGAATCACCTTAATTATAAATCACCATTATCAGCACACAGTATGATGGGGACTCATAAGATTTGCAAGCTTTTCTGAAAAGATTTTTTAAATTTTCTTACTTTATTTGAATGGTTTTGATTGTATAGGACATCTGTATAGTGGGGTCTAGAGGCTTTTTACTCAAATGAAACCATCAGAATTGTGGAAAGGTAATTTAGATTCTCTCTCATCTTGTATGTGTGGCTCTCTGGCGTCTCACGTTCCTGTTTAAACATTCACCTGATGTTTGCTGGCGTCACCTATTGAAACTTAAAACGCACATGACAGAGTGTGGCAGCAGCAGTGGGGCAGTGGTGGCTGGGGGGTAATTCTTTCTAATTCCCTCTGCGACAAACCACATGCTTTCTATCTCAGTATCTTTAATTAAATAGCTTGCATGTGCAGGGAATGTGACCCTTCGAGTGCTTCAAAAACACAAACTTCCGGACTCCTTCACAATAAGCGCATACATGCTGGTGTGAAATATACATATATAGTGTCTGCCACAATATTATAATAATAATCAATGCAAGATTATCATTTCAAAATAAAACAATTACAACAATTGGTTCTGGTAATTGTATAATTATTATGTATTTATTATATAACCTTAAAAAACAGTCAAAGTAAAATAAAAATGAAGGTTTATTTCAGAGAGGACAAATAGCTCAAATAGGGCTGTCCTATTTCTTATGATTGTATATTCAACCCTAGCCCTTCATTAGCCATCATTTTTGAGTACTGGGTAGGGTAGGGCAAAGGGGTTGGTGTATAGTCCTACGTGTCACTAAGAAATCCCCATCAGATCAGTCTATTAAATTTAGGTCATTAAAACACCAGTGTGTGATAATTGAATTTAGGACATCCATTTGCAGTTGGCTGTCAGAACTGTTTTATGTCAAACAATTTTTCAGTAATTCAATTCTAAAATGAATCAATTTCCTGCTTTGATGGTAATTCAGAGTGACTTGACCAATAGAGGCGGTGGCCCCAGGTCGCCTTGTTACAGTATGAGCTCATATAGGAAATATTACTTACTGCATATGTGGAAGAAGTTACATTAGGTTTTGTGTGAGACAGCTTGGGAAATGCATTGTCCATATCAGTAAACATATAAGCACACGTCTTTTTCACTTCTACAAATCATTGAATGTCATGTCTTATTTTTGAGGTTATCTTGGCTGTTTGTTTTTTTAAGAATATATTGAAATGGTTGCATTTTGGATGATTTTTTTATTTTTTTTTTGGCTTTATTGTTAGGACAGTAGTGCAACAGGAAACCGGGGTGAAGAACAGGTGGTGACATTCAGCAAACTGTCGTGAGCCGGATTCAATCTCACGACGCCCGGGCAAGCATTTTAAGCTCTGAATAAGGCCCCGCACTCTCTACCAACTGAGCTAAACTGCGGCCCAAATCTTAAACATTCTTAATTGCGAGAGAGAGCCAAGATATCACAGCCACCAGGGGTCAGTAAAAATTGTTGTACTTTTCATGGTTGCTTGACCAATTTCAACTCTTAAGGCTTTGTGGTTCATTTAGCTTCTGATGTAAAATGTCCCTGGTTTGAGCCCCTATCTTTGCCATAATTTGCATTTAATGTAGGACTTGAAGGAGGTCTGCCCCCAATAATGAATCTAGTATTTTCTCATTAACTAGTCAATTACACCTTATTTCTGGGTAGATGATTAGTTGGGGGGAATTGGTGTTAATCACAAAAAGTAGGTTATTTGGCTGGAAATGCTATTTGAAAAACATATTAACAAAATTAATTAGTGACCCATAGAAAGCAGCCAGAATATGACAAAGTAGCTTTTATGTTAACCCTACTAAAACATGTTTTATTCATTTCTTGGTGGCAGCCAGAACGGTTTGGTTGCTATGGTAACAGCTGCCTGTGAATGTTGCTTCTTTTTTCTCGAACAAAGTGTGAAAAAAGTAGCATATTGCCATATAACCTCCCCCTACAAACATGAAAGAGGTCTTTAAGATGTATACCGCTTTAAGATCGCATCTCCACAGTTCAAAGGGCTCTCACAGTTTGACTTGTCAGAGCACAGAAAGCACATTCACAATACTTGGCTTCTATTAAATTGCCATGATACTAACCTACCTAAATGTAACACAGTCTAACCCCTAATTTACACGAGGATTGAAACCTATTTCAGCTCCTGTGTCGGTATACTGAGATAATGGTGGCCAAACAAGTACAGGCCCGGAGTATAAAAATAAAACATCTGCAACACTTTCAAAATAAAAGCCCGGAAGCACATGTTTTATGAGGATTATTAACAGAAAGAGACGGTATGGGACTGTATAGCCACACCTTTTGGGGGTAATTAATTGCACAATTATAAATGAACTTTTGGGGGTAAGTAATTAATTACACAATTATAAATGAACTTTTGGGGGCTAGCTGCAGACATGCCCTAGTGTTGCATCCATCTTGTGAAATATTGATTAATATAAATTAGGCCTGCTTGTCCATTTGGGATCTGAATCTATCTTTTGTATAACACCACATGGGCCCATTAGATACACACAGTTACTGTAGCGTGTTTCCTTTAAATTGGATGAGTACCTGCTCTTGTGTTACATTGAGCCAACAGTTATTCTGTCGGTGTGTTGCATAAGGGCATATGGTGAGCTGGTGTCCACTGTATTATGTCTGCCATGTGTTGTTTTTTCAATTGGAAATTTCAGTACACTTATAATGAGAGGGGATGAAGTACTCATAATCTGGTTATATATATATAAAAAAAAAAAAAAGTAGAATTAAAAGTGTATGTGTTGTCTTCCAGTATTCTAATTTCCTCACACAATCCAAACACATGCATGTTAGGTTAGGTGAATCTAAACCTTAAACAAGCACTATAGACCTCTAGGTAGATCCAGACCAAGCTCCTTACTCCCCAGGCACTGCACTCCACTGACTGTGGACAAATCACCCTACAGGGACAATACAATATACAATAATCTCTACATTGCCTCTAGTGAATGACTGTCTCATTAAACTAACTGTCTAGTGTCTTTGGTGTTCCCTGACTAAGGCCCACAATTGCCTCGATATACTACAGTCACCCATGTCTAACTTTTTGTATCCTGATGTATGTACAGTTACACCAATCATCTCCTATTTCTCAAAAACACACAAGACTTGCGTTATGATGTTTTTATCCATTTTTATTTTACACAACATAACAACACAGTACATGTTGTCTTTTCTGTACAGAAGCTCCTCGTGAGCTCGTGATCTACACTGGCTGTAGTAAACCCAGTGAGCAGCCCACAAGCTGATTTTTATGTTTTCTTTTTTTTTTTTTTATACTTCCCTTTTAAAAAATATCAATTTCATAAGAGTTCTGTTAGAAGTTTGTATTCGCACCATTGTCGCCTGTCTATATCAATAACGTCCATACTCCTCTGTAGGTAAAAAGGCTTTGTGTGATCTCTTTTCTCTTTGCTTGTCGACTCATCTTAATTCCATTCATTTATGGAGCGCAGTGAAGTCTAAAAAAATCCAGTTTTCTCATCGGTCTGAGGATGTGAAGGAACATTAGTGCAAAAGAAGGCACCGGCTGCTATTCTCTTGCCGTCATTGGACACTCTTCCCGTGGGCATGTGAGCGGACAGTGTGCTTTTCAGTTCAGATATATGTTCCTTGTATCCTTGTAGTTGTACGGTTTAAACAGTGAGTGTGTATACGACATGGCAAGCCCATTGTCTTGATTTAATTTGTGCTATAAAGTGGTACAGACGAGACAAGGCATGTTAAGGACTCACTGAATGACTGACTGGAAACAGAAACAGACTGAAAGTATGTAAACTGAAGAGTAGTGGATAAAAGCTCTGTAAATAAAATCAAAAATCAAAAAGATGCACACGTTTGACCACACACACAAACACACACTCCCTCACACATTGAAAATCAAGAACACACTAAACGTCAACAAACCACCTGAAAACAAAACACACACTTCATACAAAAAGGGAATTAACCAGTTTGTTTTATGGTTTTTGTTTTGAGTTTAAACTGTGCTCTCTAAAATCCAATCAGAATCACACCGGCCCTTTTCAGAGTCCTCGGCCTCTTTAGCGAGTAGCATTGCACTCATTGATTGGCTCCTTTTGTTCCGCATGATGCGCCCTAACTTGGGTGCACTTACTGCGCCCTGCTGAAGGGAGTTAGTCTTTGAGCCTCCTTCACTGAGAGAGTACCGTCTCCTGGCCCGACTGCGGCCCACATCCTCCACAGGCAGAGTCTGGTACTTGGCGGAGCAGGAGGAGGAGGCGCGGGGGGCCCGTCGCAGAATAGGAGTCTCTCTAAAATGTGGGCTTGGACTGGACAGTGTGACCGGGCTGAAGACAGGGGGCGACTGGTTGAGAGAAGTGGAGTTGTTGCGGTTGGTGTTGAGGTTATCCAGAGGGGTGGAGGGTAGGAGGAGGGCTGAGGAGGCGCTGGAGGAGGTGGAGGATGTGGGACGAGGGAGAACTTCGGTCACAATGGTGGATGAGGTGGTGTTGGAGCATAATGAACCCGGCTTACTGGGTGCAGGTTTGCGTTTTGGCTTCGGCAATGACCCAGAGGTAGTGGGTGATGAGACCTGTGCCCTCTCCCCAGACGTCAAAGATGTCTTCTCGTCCACTGTTCCGTCTGCTGCCATGGGGCTCTTGGCGGTCCAGGCCTGACCGCCGGCGGATGTGGAGCAGTCCGGCAGAGGTGAGTCAGAAGTCTGTGTCACTGTGTCCTTGGCCCCTCCCCCACTCCGCTTCTTGGTGCCTCCGGAGAGCTCGTCCAGTCCGATGGAGCCATGTTTAGATCCACTGGGAGTGACCGTGCAGCCCTGCGACCCATTGGTCTGTGAGTGGACGTTGGTCATAGACATCGACACACCTTTGCCTCCATTGCCAGAGTTACACACCTGAGACAGAGACAGTGAGGTTTAGGTGTTTGTGAGCACAGATGTACTCTGGCATGTCACAAGGATGTATAGTCTATATCAGTGTAGACACGACAACAATGAATCTAAAGAGGTTTTAATACTACAGCTATAGGATTTGAACACAGCTATTGCTCTACCATGTATTTTATGATTAAGATTGTTCACTTAAGTTGTGGTCTCTAAATTCTAGTTTAAGTTACCCATAATTGAGAAAAATTCATCAGTTCCTCCAAAGTTATTCTGAAAGAAAGGTTATTCTGGGAAAAAAAATACAAAATAAATAAAAATAGAAAAAAAAAGGTTTGATAATTCACACAAATCTTAAAAGTGGTTTGAAATATTGAAAAAAAAAAGAGAAAGAGAGTGAGTGACAGACGCACCTTGTAGCGTATCATGAGGATGATGATGAAGACCAACACAGAGGCCACTATGATCCCTCCGATGATGATGATCATAGTTCCTCCGAGAAACTGCGACTGCATGAACTGGCAGCGCATGTACTCGGTCTCTGTAGTGAACTGTACACAGCCCACCACTCGTGTGGCCGTCAGTGAGGTGATGACATCATCATAAATGGCCAGCACACAGAGGTCATACTGGGTCCCTGCTGCCAGATTGTTCACCAAGAAGTTCTTGCTTGAAGGAGGGATCATTCTGTGAGAAGAGGACAGAGGATAGACAGACTGTTATTCAAGAACTACTAACTACTAAGTCTAAATACTGTAAATGTTAGTTACTTTTTCATTATAAAAAATGTATATATGCAATCTGATATGTGAGAATGATGTAGGACTTAATGAGCCTCAGCCTCAACATGTCCGTGCAGTATTAAAAGAGACTTTGAAAGGGCTACTCTCAAAAGAAACTGTAGAATGGAAGTTGCACTAAAGAATAAACACACTCAGCTCCACTGTGTATAACTGGTGCTGAATCCTCAAAAACAAAACTCAAAAGTCATCAGTAGGACAACACACCAATTAAATGATTTATTATTCTCCAAATCTCCAAAGCACATGCCCTCCTCTTCCTCCTCTAAAGCATTACTATCTTTTCCCTGAAACACATAACAATGGAAGCATTTCAAGCACACTAAATTATGCCAGATCCCTTTTTGGACTAACCCATTGCTAGTTTTTGCTCTTCTCCGGATCCTTGTCACAGTCATTGCAGGATGTGCACATTTGTCCTCCAGTTTCCCTAAAAGGGCCTGTCAGCTTTCCTTGGCTTCACTCATTAAAATGCTAATGCAATTCCTCATTAAAACCAAAGAGGGCTGGTGGAGTTCGCAGCTCATGGCCCTGCATGCACCAAGAAGAGCTTGAGATGCTTTTGGCCAGGTTAAGCATCTGGTTTGTCGTTCCAGTAATGCAAGGGTTAGTAAGGGGATGCGCTATCATTTACTGTTAGTATTAAGAGTTAGGGTGCCCGTGTACAGCTTGGTCATTAGCGTGTCCTTAGTGGGAAAATGGCACACGGCTAGAGGAGAAGTGTGCGAGCATCTATATGGCCCCATGAATACTAACTAGGGACATCTGCCCTCTTTGCTGCTCTTGATGTTTCTATCCATGCACTAGTGAACCTTGGCCACCAGAACACCCTCACCCCGAGATATACTATCATTATTACAGCAATGAGATCCAGAAAGTCATATCGTAAGGGCCAGCTTGATGAGAAGAGCAAATGTGTATACACTGAAGAGTACAGAGTAAAAGAGCAATATTGCAAATGTACACAATATTGGTACTACAATACAATAGTCTTGACAAATTATTATATTGTAAGTCCTCAGATTAGTCTTGATTTGATCCCATTTACTGTTACTATGTTGCCAACCATACCCTATTGTGATAATCCAATAGTCAATACTCCACATAAATATTGCATATTGCTTGATTTTCTAATATCTAATACGATATCGAGAGGCATTCTTTTATCATTGCCCTGGCCTCATATTCAGGGTGTTTATGTGGTAAAGCAAAGCACCTCTCTGCAAGGAATAGGTATTATAACTATATAGCCTGCACTTTTCCCAGTTCCTCACTTCTTTGATGCAGGGTTTAACAATGTCACAGTCTGAAAAAGAAAGCATTGTTTTCCAGGTTATAAATAATGCATGTCTCAGAGAAATGTGTTTAGATGTCCTTTATATAGCACACACAGCAACAACGTACTTACATTTTTATAACTTTGGATAAAAAATAACAAAAATCACTGGAAATGTATAAATTGAGTTTTTGGGAAAATTCACTTCGCTATAGTTTTGCTTCAGTGCTGACTTTCAAACTAGGGCTTATTATATCAGCAATGGAATCACGTCCGTCCGCGTCCGCAGATACTAAGTGTGAACGCGATAACTCAAAAACAAATTGCCGGATCAGTTGCAAACTTTACACACAGGTACATATCATGAAGACGCTCAACAGGATTGAGTTTAGTACTTCTACAATTAATTAATTAATTAAGTACCTAATGGCCTGAAGCACTTTAATTGAGCCAATAATCCTGCTGAACAAAAATCGCCAAAATTCCTGCACAGTAATCCGGGCCCCATGTTTATGACCCCCATGGGACTCTGGACACGCAGAGAGCAATGAAAATTGGTACAGTGATTCTCCACATTGTACCCAATATAAAATATTATTATGGCCCCACCCTACAACAAACAGGGGGCAGGGCCTTTTAATTGCTCATTAACAATATAAAAACCCTTAGAAATCACACAATGTCTGATTAAGGTGCCCGTTGCTGCCAGTTGTGGCAGACGTATGGGGCAGACGTATGGGGCCGCTTTGCTGATATACACCTTGATGTCAGGGACGACAGCACGGGCCTAGTTTGTAACCTTATTGGGGCCTCAGTGTAATGATTTTGGCAATTGACCTCTATGGTGGGATGTTGGTGATCAACATACAACATTAAAGGTGTCATGTCCTCCCTTTTTTATGCTTTTTAATCAATTTTGTTGCGTCAAGATTTGTGTTGTAGCTGAAAAAATGCTCAGATGCAAACATTTGTAAACAGTTGGTGGTTGTCAGCTCCCAAGAAGATTATTATAATGAACTATTAAGACTACAATTCAGATATTGACAGTATGGTGTGGTGTATTGAACCATGTTCCACCACATGCTGAGTCCACAAAATACATTTCTATGCAAATCTTTTCTTGCATATTATTATTTCCTGACTGTGAGAGCTGTCAGCACTGTGAACTCATCCAAACGGACTCATTCATTGTGGCTAATTTCTTTGTGTCTGAGGCGGGATCTTGCTGCCAGTATGTGAAGCCCTACAGTGGGCAGATGATTGCATTGGCGCAGACTATTACACTAATCTATCTACTGTGTGCTGCCAAGCCCTCAGCCCAGGGCGCCTGTGTGTGTCTATGTACATTCTTCCTCTGAGCATATATTGTGTTCGCCGCATGTGTCTATGGGAGAGTTCCATTACAGTAATCTAGTCACATGGCTGTCACTGCGCCTGGATCAATTCCAATATTCTGACAAGGCCATTTGCAGAATTTCAGAATAGTCTAAATAGAGTTTATCAGAGCGACTGAGGATGAGACTAAATTAATTTTACCTTACATCTGTTCTATTTTTTCCTGCAGGGAAATGTTCATTCAGACACAGTCAGTTCAGACCTGGTTTCAATATATTTTTGATTTATCTTTATGAATGCATTTTTGTTTAAAACCTTTCAGTAGTGTTGCTTGCAGATATTAAGGGTCACATGGGATCACAATGATACACAGTCATGATCACTTTATCTCTACTTGCTGCTAACACCATTATGAAGCTTGTGCTTGAGTGTGTGAGTCAAAATGCCAGTGTTATCTCTATTATTTCAGCTTTTGTTTCAGGACAAATGCTAGTTTCATGGACACAACAGTAAACTATAATACCAGATTGTTGTATTTCAGCCCATTTCACTTAATTAAATATGGGACAAAGCCTAGAGGCCACAAACATATTATTCAAGCAGAAAAAAGGTATTCATGGCCGTGGTTCAGCACAGTGGAGCTGGGCTAGCAGGTCAAGCTGGAATGGAGCGATAAGAGCCCTGGACATCTAACAACTCGGCTAGCATTCAGTGTGTGACGGCTCAACGGCAACATGTGATGCACTGGCCAACCAAGTTCCACTGTTTAATTAATGCTCTTGGCTAAATCACCAGTAGCTCTGTTGTTGCATGGGTAATGTGTATCCCAATGGCGCCTTAAGGGGGTATTTTATTAGTGAATCAGTGTTGTTTCACCTATTTTTTGGGGGTTGGGGGGTGTCTAGAGCCTATCTCAGCAACTTAAGTGGAGTAGACACGGTTGTGGTGGCCAGGGCTGAGACATACACAAGCAGGAAAACATTCATATTAACTTTCAATCAGTTCAGTAGAGTGAGTCCATGGTAACACCAGCAGAACACAAAAAAGATTGAACCCAAACCTCCTTGCTAAGAGTCAGAAGAGCTAAATGTGGAATATTAATTGAAAAAAGTTCAGCCAAGGACTCTGAAACATCTAAATTCCTATCATCTCATTTCAAATCCAGAGGATCTGTGTGTTCTAAAAATACAATCCTGAGATAGATCCAGTCTTACATTAGTGCTTTAGTATTGACCCCAATGACTAAGCAGTCATGTATTTGGACAGATAAACCCAACTTTCACAGACTTGTATTTTGGGTTTATTTTCAACAAATATATATATATATAATCTGGGTTACATATTTCTAAAAGTAAATTGCACAATTATTTGTGAAAATGATATTCAGTGCTGCTGCTAAAGCCTTCTGTGCCACCACTGTGCAAGCTTGAAATGAAATAGCTTTTTATAAATGCAGAAATAATATTAGATGGATTGTTTTTATGTATCACTTTCAAATGTTGTATTTAATTGTATTGTATTGTATTATATTGCTCAGTAAACATTGATTGTTTTAAACTTAGAGATAGCTTACAGTTTGACACAGACTCCAACCTGTTTAGAATAGCTGGTTTTGATGTTGAAAGTGAAGAGGATTAATGGTAGTTCAACTTCTGCCCCATTACCACTGACCTCAAAGCTAATGTGGCTTACACAGCAGATGGCACTATGCCATGCTAATAGGCTAATAAGACTCCTGCATGAGTCTTCTAGGCAGCCAGAAACATTGCACTAGTAAACGTCTTATCTCTGTTTTACCATGCATAAGGCCCCTGACGCCACAGCCAATGGTTAACAAGCACCTGAGCAGCCTGTAGTCTGATGTGGAACAGGGATCTTGAGCTGAGGCCAGGTGGGCTTCATTCACACCTTTGCATCCATTATTAATCATTAAAGGGCCTCTTCACAACTACAGCCAATGCAAAGAATGGAAAGTAGCAAGGGTGAGCTTCTTGACCGAGTTACATCAAAAACATGAATGAAGCAAAACAAAACTCCAGGTTTGTTTTTCATGATTATTCAACGGATAATTTTGTAACTCAAGTCAACATAATAGGGCTCCTTTAAAGACAGACTGGATAGGCACTTATGAAGTGCTCACTGATTGGCTTGGCAGTAATGTAACAGGGTTATGGAGGAAGTACTTGATTCTCAACTGTGGATTTAATAATAATTTAGCTTCCTATAAAATAAGGCTTATATGAGAACACTTGTTTTTTACCCATGGATTATGATCACAGACAGTTTGAGGTTAATTAGTAAACAAAAGGCTTTACATTTAGTAAGCTTTAATTTCTGCTGAGTTCACACAAACAAGTGGACGTCAGAGGCCTCCTACAGCAGATGTCCCAGATGCTTCAGCATGTGTGGTCTACTGTGGACTTCTCTGCTTACCTCAGCTCTGTTCTTTTAGCTGAGTCATGGACATCTTCATTACTGCATAGGGTCAGCACCGGCCATTGTTTCAACATGTATATTTGTTTATACAAGTATTTTTAAGACCTAGAATTTTGGTATAATTTATTTCTGTTTTGTGGGTTCTTTCTGGGGTCGTGGGTCCTAAAGCCTCTGCAACCAAGCCCCCTTTGTTCTATTACTTAGGTCCCAAAGTATGCAAAACTTTCCTTGGTTTTTAATCACGTTCTAAAGTTTCTTCAACCTCAAACATTTACCCCAAAATTGTGTTTTGTTTCATTCAGGCATGTTTGAGTAATTCATTATGTTGAGCTATATTTCTCTTTAAGATCTGAAAACAGGGCAAACCTGTTTTACTACCATGTAGTGCTCCTGCCTGCCCCTGCACTGTCAAGAAACACACCCAGAGAAGCATTGTTACCACCAATTTTTACAACTATTTACAACATATTTGATTGGAGATGTGTCTTTGGCTGTGAGGGTGTCAAGGTTTTGTTAATATCCCAGGAGAAGTAAAAAGTGGTTGGACAGGTATCTAATCAGACTGTTTCTCCATAAAACATAACCTAAACAGACTGACGTGTGCAAAAAAGTATAATATAGAACCTTTAAAGATCCCAGTCATTGGTGTTACAAGTAATACATTAGCATATTCATGTGGCACTTCGCAGTTTCTCTGCAGAAAGAAAGGAAACAGAAAATATTTTTTTATGAATATTGTACATATTCTGATTTTATATAGGGTAGAGACCTAGAAAAATATCTGTCTTCATGTTTCTTCATATATGATTCTACTCCCTTCCAGCCTTGTTCACATTCAAAAACCCCATAGAGCACTTACAACAATGGGGGTGTTACATTAGGCCCACGATCTGTTTATGGTGCTATAAAATTTGAATTGGAACATTACAGCTGGATAAAGGTTGATGTTTTTTCACACGTTACAGCAGTGTTCGATGTTAGACCGGTGCCACAGGGACTACTGGGGTGAATAAAGCACTTCCTGTTAGTAGGAGAGAACTCTGGGAATGATCACACACAAACCTCACTGTTGTAGATCTCTCACTTTTTGCATAATCTTTTTTGTTTTATAAACCGAGGTAATTTTTATATTAATTAAACACCAAAAACTTACAATAGCATGTCAGATGGTGGGTAAGTACTGTAGGTTCCTAGGTTAGTCAGTAACTTGGAAGAGATCTAGATGCAATTTCAAATACTGCCACAATGAATCGATGCCCTTTGCCCCCTTGAAGTCCTCATCATCACCGTCTAATTCATTCATGAACAAAACAAAGATCCATTCACTCTATAATTTGGGAACCCATTCAATTCTATAATTACAATATTAATGCAATCAGCCAACCATTTCATTTAAGGCATTACTTCCTATGTGTGAATTAACTGTGTTGATGTTTAGTGGACTTTTATGGTCACGGTCAATTCGAGAGATGAGAGCACCCACATTGTCATCTGTGAATAGTCCCATAAAAGCACTGACGTGTAAAAGACTGTTTACTGGGCCCCTGTCATCCGAGGTCAAATGTAAAAGGTCAGTGCATTATTCTGCCCACATGAGACCTGCCATGGCCTGACCCAAGACAGGAGAGAGATTCGAACAGCTGAGGTGGAGGTAATCTTTGTGTCAATGATTTGATCATGCAATAAGATTATATTGATCTATTCCTTAAAGGTCACTATGCAATCATTTCTCTTTTTGGGTCATTTAATTGTTAAGAGTTTTTCTAATTTCCATTGGTGTATTTTTTAACCTTGCTAATAACATAAGTGTATTAGTCTTAACAACCCCATTTTCTAATTCTGTTGATGGTGCATAATCATTTTACTCAATCACTAATCAAGTCATACACTAAAACTGATCATTTTAAAATGGTATAGTACCTTTTGATACCCTGAAGACACAATAGACATTGTGGTTTGTAATCTTATCTCACTGACATCAGCCTCTGATCCGATGGCCATGTGGGTGTTGCTGCAGCATTAGCAGTATGTACGAATTACCTCTACTTCAAAATTTAAAGCTATAATAATAAATTCAGATTTTTTAAATATATTTTTCAGAAAGAAGATAATAGAATATATTTTTGGTCTGGATCAGGGACGTACACATTTTTTTTAAATACAATCGAAAAACGAGATGTTTCTTCCATCTCGAGGTTTAATTAAATCTATTTATTTAAATATAAAATTGTCTAATTATAATAACTGTTTGTCATTAAAATATTCTCCATTTCATAATTTGTTTTGTTTTTTTTCATGCAGAAATCTTTTATTTATTTATTTGTTTATTTTTTCGCTTTATACTTCTTGTTTTGGTTTACATTTTTGGAGCCCGAAGTATGCTGTGATCCTGTTGACTTTTTTTCCTATGTCTCTGCTACAGAACGTCAATACTTAAGCAGTAAGGCCGGTGTTAAAACAGTAGCCCTGCATCAGTCTGCATGTCTCAAGTGTCCCCTTGCTGGACATTAAATCCATGTTTGCCTATGACCCTGACCTCCAACTAAAAGAATTGTTGCATAGGCTTTTCCTGCAGTGATCGATACTGAATCAAGCATTACACCTATTACGTTTCAGATATGCAATGTATTACATGTCCAGGAAGTTAACAAAGCCAATGGCCTTGGCTTACAAAAGCATTAATCTGTCACTCATTTATTGTGTTTATACAAAGAACACAATGCCAGTACATGCCCTGCTCAACCCTTTAGGTCCACTTCCAGCCATGAGAATTATATCAAATTGTGTGTGATATTATATAGAGCTGTAAAAAATATTATCAAAATGAAAATCCACAAATATTTACCTTGATCATTAGATTATTTTTTGTTTGTGATTAGGTTGAAGACATCACTCTTCTGGGCCAGGCTTTATTAAACAATATTAAAACTCCTCTCCAGTGAAAACACGCCTCAACAAAAGCACATTTAATTCTCACTGCCAGTTTTTGTTTCATGTTGATAGGTCCAATATTTGCAGAATTATTAACCATACATCACACCAAGGCATCTGTATATTGACACTATACTGACTATGATTTCTACCTTTTTGCATTTCATTCATTTTTCGTTTCCTTCTGTATCAGTGGCCCCTATAAGGCAAGGGCTGTAGGACTGTAAAACAGAAAACACCAACAACTTCAAAGCTACATTGGGGAAGTGAAAAATACAAGGAAGACTTAGAGTGGTGTGAAAAGGGATCATTTTGAGTGGTGGATGGCTGTCCAATCACTCGTCTACACAGAACACCCAAAGGAGCCTGTTTGTCATGCTCTCCAGCCAACACTTTGAAGATGCAGTTTGAAAGTTGGAATAAAAATTTTTTCAAACCATGCTGATCCACATCAAAACTAAATCATGTTTCTATTTCAACAAATAGACATCAGGTCTACATTTATTGCATTTCCTCAAATTATAGGCTGATACTTGGGGGAGTGGTCCCCCCAAGTATCAGCCTATAATCTCAGCTCACCCACCTTTCTAACCAGAACTGAAGAAGTCTGCTGGATTGGCAGATGAAAGCTTTTCAACAATCAAAACCTTGTCCAGATGCCCTTTT
>JAVQKC010037192.1:0-18799 GCA_036025475.1 Philypnodon macrostomus
GCGTCTTCTTCTTGCAGCATGAGAGTAATTCGCGGGCATAATACTATCCCGTTCACATTTATACACTTATCAAATCTCGCGATGACAGTGTTACAGTAGCCGTCCAAAAACAAAATACATGTATTCAAGACGTTCACATAAGCAAATAAAGACATGAAATGCTTGGCCAAAAGGCATATTTAACAACGTAAATTACAATGAATTACTAAATTATATTTATAGCTTATTTAACATTTGAACTATTATTTATTCACTTATTTTAAACTTTTAACTGATTTTATCAACAAAGTATTTTAATGACACTTACAATATTTATTAGCGCAAACATCACTGGTTACAGTTCATATCAGAACATGTCTTCCATGTCTGCCACTCAGTGCTTTGATATCTTCTTTTCTCCACATAAAAGAGTGAATGATCATTGATGGCCTCACACACAAAGACAGGCCTGGTCCCATACAGAGCAAAAGGAGGTAACCATTTATCCCAGTGCTCTTTGTAGTGATTGTGACCTTGTTGTGTGTCCATGTGTGTTACAGAATGGACTTAATGCACTGCACCTGGCGGCCAAAGAGGGCCACCTGGATCTGGTCCAAGAGCTGCTGGAGAGAGGAGCCACCGTGGACTCAGCTACAAAGGTAAACTACAGTTTATTGATCACTCCTACAAAGCTATCGTGTGAGCTGGAGAAGAGTGTTGATAAGTTTGTAATCTGGATGAATGAGCTAGCAGCTAATCCATCCTTCAAAAATAGAATAGCTCCCTTTATATTCATATCTAAATTTCACCACAAATATAGATGCAGACCAAATATATTGAAGTGGAACTAAACACCTGGGTCAGATCCATAGTAAAACCAAAATTTGAAAAATGCTCCTGGTAGAGACAGAGAGTTTTGGGTGAATGTGTGAAACTCCTGATTCCTACAGGGGTGTGTTTAAATGAGACAAGGGCCTATCAGAGCCTGAGGGCCTTTGACATAGACATGTACCATGACATATTTTTGACCAGTAGGAAAATGTAACTGCAGTAGCTGCTGTTTAACCTGAAGGGTGTTCAGGCATTAGTTACTCTTAAATAGACAAATAGCCAACTATTATTTCAGGGTTGACAAGCTGAGTAGACCAACAGCCAGGGAGGCCACGGAAACTCTGAGAACTGTGTGCTCTGGCTCACATCTTTCATTGAGATAAAACAAGCTCCTAAAGTTTGCATTTGATTTACTGCATAGAAATAGTGCAGAGGTGAAAGCAGAGCACTAAAGAAAGGTGATCTTCAGACTGTAGTACTTCTCACAGTATCAGAGCTACTGCAAGTTTACTGTGAACTGGCTCCAGTCCAGAATGAAACAGACACTACAGCCCAGTATTAGAGTATGCCTTGTCTATGCAGCCTAATGGGGAAGTTCATGTGTCCATTTTGAAGACATTGTAGCTTGTTGCCTCTCTTTGTCTGATAGAGAGCATTTGTTCATGTAAATTTCATTCATTCATTCATTGGCGTGTAAATCCACAACACATTACTACTATGGTTCCATCCATCTTCTACTTCCGCTTATCCGGGACCGGGTCGCAGAGGCAGCAGTCTAAGCAGAGATGCCCAGACTTCCCCTTCTCCCCAGACACTTCCTCCAGCTCTTCCGGGGGGATTCCAAGGCGTTCCCAGGGCAGCCGAGAGATTCAATCCCTCCAGCGTGTCCTAGGTCTTCCCCGGGTCTCCTCCCGGTGGGACATGCCCGAGGGAGACGTCCCAATAACTGTCTGATAAAAAATACTAAGCAATAATGATTTCTGGATATTTTGTTACAGAAAGGAAACACAGCCCTCCACATATCATCTCTGGCGGGTCAGGTTGAAGTAGTGAAGATCCTGGTGAAACAAAGGGCTGACATCAACGCACAGTCACAGGTGAGTGTCTGTTGGAGTCAAATAAAACTAAATCTATTTATACATTCATCAAAGTTTGAGACCCTGTAACTGTATGATACTTTTTGTGCAATCAATCACTCTGATATAGAGAGAATGACTCATTGATGATGTGTTTTCAGAATGGCTTCACTCCGCTGTACATGGCCGCTCAGGAGAACCATCTGGACGTGGTGCGGTACCTGCTGGAGAACGGAGGCAACCAGAGCACAGCTACAGAGGTATGACACAGAGAGGTTTAGAATAATTAGGATTTCACTGTAGAGTAGCAACCATAACATCACGTGAAAACAATCCAACTTTGTTCCCACACAGTAATGTCTTTGGACAGTGAAGTTGGTCTTTAGTTTCTTTTGAGCTCTGTGGAAAGTTTTAAAGGTTATAGGACAGCAGCCACCCACCATCTTTTAGCTGCGGCTGATCTTCTCCATGCATTTTAATGAGTCGGAAAATTACCATAAGATTTTTCAAATAAAGAAATAGTCTAGAATTTGTATGTAAAAGGTATTTTATTTTGAAAGACATCCAGATTAACACGATTATAGTGACCTTAAATCTTGATCTTACAATAGTTTAGCTTTTATACAGAAAAAAAGCGAAATATTGAGCCGTGTTTTACTCAACAGACTATTTTATTGTGAACTTTGCCTCCTGTAGGATGGCTTCACGCCTCTAGCCATCGCCTTGCAGCAGGGTCACAACCAGGTGGTGTCTGTTTTACTAGAGAATGACACTAAAGGGAAAGTGCGTCTGCCCGCTCTGCACATCGCCGCCCGCAAAGACGACACCAAGTCTGCTGCTCTACTGCTCCAGAACGACCACAACGCCGATGTCCAGTCCAAGGTATGACATAGGGGCTTGTGTGGCTACATGTTTCTGACCATGCTGTGTGTTTTGACTGAAGATCTGATATGAAGTTTTAATTGAAATGTAAATCAAGTCCGTGGGTATAGATGACCAACAACTTTCATGTTTTCACTGTGTCTCTCTGTCTGGATATGTTATTGTGATGCACAGGCCACTGCAACTGGAATACTTTTTTTTAAAGAATATTAATATTGTTTTTGTTGATATATTGTTGAACAGCTGCTAAGTCCACAGTAGCAGTATTGAACCCAGTTGGAGTCAGACCTGTTTAGAGCCTTGTAAACAGGGCTGGTTTTAATTAGGGCTGGGAACATCAGGGTACCTCTCAATTCAATGCAATACATGGCTCACGATACCGATAATATCACAATATGGTGATACTGCGATAATCGATATATTACTGTCTTTAAAGAATGTATATATTTTTTTATGAAATACAGTTAATGTAATAACGGTGGATACTTCAACTGTATCTCACAAACAAGTCGACTTTCACAAAATAAGAAACTAAATTAAAAATACTGCCAGATTTTAAATTGTATTAATTCTGATATATATCAATACAGGAGCCTGAAATATCCATACAGGAAAAAGATATATATAAAACAATATATTGGAATATCAATATTTTGCCCCACCATTAGTTTTCAAGTGTTGTTTCCCATGAACCATATAGATTTACAGTGTGTCTTTTACAAAAGCATACATGAAAGGGAAATCTTACATTAGATGAGAAGCTTAGTCACATCTGTGCTTACCCTGTCAAGTACACATCATCCACATTATAGTCTCTATCTGACTCAACTGGATTTAGCATATTTCCACACTCCACATGATGGGATGGCAGACCTTTAAGCGGTGCCACTTTCATGAAAATAGACTCGATGATCACAGGCAAGTGTTACTGCGTTTGGCTTTATTTGTCTTTTTTCCTTATTATTTTTTGTAATGTAAATACAAACCAGGTGTGCCTTATGAGCCCTCAGTGCCAGTTTAAGTCCCGATAAAGTATCCAGACATTGATCTAACTTCACCTGATGTTTGTGTCAGCCCTGTGAGTGTGTGCACTAGTCCTATGGTCCTGTGTATGCTACTAAACCTCTCTGTTCTCTCCCTCCTCCCCTCCCTCTGCTGCACTGCTGTCTTAAGTGTCCACTGCATGGAGTGTGCCACTGTCTGCAGGTTGTATAGTGGTCCGGTCTTAGGCTGCATGCAACCTCTTGGGGGTGGGCCAGACCGGGGAGGGAGGGGTAATGACTATATTTGAGGGATGGGACTAGTTCAATTTTGATTTTAAACAGTTAACATAAACATGCATTTGGATTGTGTGTTCAAATGCACTGTGGCTTTAAGTGGTGTGGCTGGAGTCAAGTTTACTTTTGGATGTCTAGTTACCTTCAGAGACATGGTAAACAATGCTATAAGAGACACACTAAAGCCATTCTGTGCTTGGCTCTTTGGCAAATGATGTACCCACGTTTTAAGGGACAAATGGTGTGATGGTGTTCAAAGAAATATTGGTAATGCTTTAGAACAAGGTACGTTAATAAACCATTTATAATGCATTAATAATTAATTAATTGTGTTTATAAGCCTTTTCATAGGCATTTATTAACAGTTATAGAGATCTTAAAAATACATTAATAAGCCATGTACATTACAAGTGGCCTATTAACCCATACAAACCCATTATAACCTTATTAACAGACAAGTTTCATTTTGTTAATGGCTTATCAGCAGTATCAGTTAATAAATGTCTGATAAAGGCTTATAAACATATATTAATGCTTATTAATGCCATATAAATACTTTATTAATGCACCTTATTATAAGGCATAAAGTATGTTCTCAGAAGAATGTGTGCATTGCTTAAACCTTAATAGTATTTACTACTGACACACGTTTGCAACCACGTATGTGAAACTAGCATTTGACTCGAAGCTCTCAGTGCCATTGAATATAATTGAAGTCACACTGTAAAAGTCTGCTGAGAGAGTACATTCAAACTGTAGCCACATGACTGGTGCCAGTGGGCTCTGTGTGCAGTGGTTGTGGTGTAGCTAACTGACCTGATGTTTCCTCCTCCTGCTCCAGATGATGGTCAATAGGACGACTGAGGTATTCACTAACACTGTTCAACCCCACCTTACCTGTTCTCTCCACCTTCCCCTCTCACAGCTCTGCATGACACCCATTCATTCTCCTGACCATGTTATGTTGGTTTGGCCTCAGGAATGGCTCAGCTGCTACTGCTGTGTCACATATGTCCTCCATCTAAATGCTCTTTTATTTTGACTTTTATTTCGACTGGTTACAATATTTCTTTGTCATCTGTGACCCTCAGTACATTTACAAACTTCATGCTTCTGATGAATTTGATGATATATGTTTTTGGATGAGTTATGAATGTACATTATATTGTTTTCTTATGAATGTACCTATTCATGTATTGTTGCATGACTTTACAGATGCCAAATATTATAATTATAGCAAAAAAATATATATTCAACTATAATAACTATACAATATTGAGTATTGCATCCCTACAGATATGAATAATATACTTTGGAATTATTAGTTAGTTCTTGTGTCCAAAGGGTGGATCAGGACCTAAAAGATGGCCTAAGTAATATACTTTTTTTATATAGTTTTTTTAATTTAACAGAAAATCCAGACCCCCACCAATTCTTTGGCTTTATGTTGCAATTTTAAAGGTCCAAAATGTAGAGTACAACCAGGAATTGAACCACAATATTCCTAATATATGTAGTGGAAAGGGGAACATACAAAAACTAAAAATTGTTATAATAACCCTTGTTTTTCATCTGGCAAAGTACAGAATTCTACACAACATTCAGAAGATTTGATTTGCTTTGAGTTCTCATTCAAACGCTAACACACCAAAACTGAACTAATGCTAAATACTGTGTAGTTATTCCGAAATGTACCTGAATGTAGACACTGTATCTTTTGATTACCATAAGTAGCATGCACAGCTAAATCTTCCAATATGATCTGCTTGTTCAAAATATCTAATAGTCTAGTCTTAAGGCATGCTGCATCCACGCTAAAGTTACTTTGCCTCATTGTTGAGCTCTGACTGTTTTTTGACTCCCATCACGTTAGTCACTGTATATCCTCACACTCTTGTACACACCTCTCTCACACTAAATCGGACCATCACTCACAGAACGGCAAGGTAAGGGCTAAAGACTTTAAAGCTCCAACTGCTCCTCCGCAATCTCTAACTACTTCTACTTCTCATCGTTTCCTCATTCCTAACTACTTTACCTCTATGACGTACAGTCAACATAGTGCACTTAGATGTTTTTTCACAAACGTATCTAATAATGTGGTGATTAGGGTTAGCCATTTTCGTCCATTTCTACGTCTGTGTGTACTGTACGTCTTTTGTATTTACTTTATCGTTTCAGTTTTGTGAAGGACGTCATTCCTCTTTTGTGATTGGTCACTGCATGAGAAGGTTTTGGATTGTGATATTGTGATTCATACAATATGTTTTTTCTTTTTTGATGTTTTCTTTCAGTATTGGTGCACCCGTGATGCTTGATCGCTGCATGCTAGGGACAATAGATCAACACACACTGGATTATAACAAGTGTCTAATCAATCATGTATTTTTCTGTTTTTCTTTGATTTTTCTATCTTGCAGAGTGGATTCACCCCCCTACACATCGCGGCCCACTATGGAAATGTAAATGTAGCCACACTTTTGCTGAACAGAGGAGCGGCAGTGGACTTCACAGCGCGGGTGAGATAACATTGGACAGCATGTTTTCTTTGTTATCCAAAGAACTGAACTCACTCTCTCAGTTGGCTTGCCTTCGAACGCACTGAATTTAGACTACTCTCCAGTGGTGGCTGGTGATAACTTCAGAGCCTGCGGCCTTGCACTTCGTGAAGCAAATGTAATTAATTTGATTAGAGGGTAAAAAATTAAACATGCATCCAAACTGACAAGCTTTGCAAACTACTATTAAGGATCAATCATTTTAGCACTGTGGCTGCTTGGCTTAGTCTTGCTGTTGCCATGATTACCATGTATATGGACTACTAACTGAATAGAGTAACTGAAAACTGATTTGTGTTTTTATTGTTTTGACTTTTATACACAGATAGTGTGACAGTACTGTGTGTATACAGTTGTTCAGTCGTGTAAAGGATCAAATGCCAATTGAGAAGACTACTTTACTAGTCACAAAAATTGAAGAATATGACTTTTTTGGTGAAAGTACAAAATGTTCCTAAAATTCAATATAACATATAAATTACTCTCAGATGGTTCTAGATAAATCCTACTTTCTACAAATGCTGTGGCATGAACATTTTCCATTTTCTACCATTTCAGGCAAAAGTCAAATTCCTAGTATATTTAGTCCAGTGACTGGTAAAACCATTTTGATTGATAGATTGTTTAATATCTTTCATACCTATCGTGAACAAATCCTTCATTGCATAGTGTCACGCGGTCATTGTAAAATAATACAACCGATTGTGATGTTCAGTGCTTTCATCCACTTCAGCTCAGAAATCAGGTTTAGATGCTCTATATTTAACCAGCCGTGTGGATATAAATAGCTGCTCTGTCACCTCACCTCAGCAGTGGAATTGCACTCAGTTACAAAAGCATAATTTGCCAAAATCACATGATTGATAGTGTGTGCTTACGATAACCTCAAAGAGCAAATAAAGTGAATGCAGTGTACAGTCTGGAGTACAACTGAACAGACAAACTGTCATAATATAAGACTGTGCTGTTTTGTTATTTGCCTTTTGCAGAATGGGATCACTCCTCTTCATGTGGCCTCTAAGCGTGGTAACACAAACATGGTGCGTTTGTTATTGGACCGAGGCTCCCAGATCGATGCTAAAACCAGGGTAAGTAACAGAGTCCTTGACCTGAGCAGACTTTTGTTTTTATTGCTACGTTATCCTAGCTATTTTACTACATTTGGTAATGCATACATATTAAAGCAGTTATTTCTATGATTATTTCTTAGTTAAGTTTTCATTCCTTTATATAAAGCATTAGAAACATGGCCAACATCTGTTTACAAATCTGTTACAATCTGTTTCCAAATCAATATTGGCCAAACTAGTAACTGAAATATCAGTATCGGCCAAGAATTTTCGTATGGGTATATCAGTGTCTGACCTTTTGTGTGTATGTTTGTTCCGATTCAGGATGGCCTGACTCCACTTCACTGTGCAGCTCGCAGTGGACATGACACGGCTGTAGAACTGCTTCTTGAGAGGGGAGCCCCCCTGCTGGCCAGGACCAAGGTGGGTCACATTATAATATTTCACCTTTGAGTTGAGTTCACAGATTTGAGTGCCTTTTAGTGCTTAATTTATTGCGTTATCACTAACCCGTTCTCTGTCTCTTCAGAACGGTCTGTCTCCTCTCCACATGGCGGCTCAGGGTGACCACGTGGAGTGTGTCAAACACCTGCTGCAGCACAAGGCGCCTGTTGATGATGTCACTCTGGATTACCTGACCGCCCTGCATGTGGCCGCTCACTGTGGCCACTACAGAGTCACCAAACTACTGCTGGACAAGAGGGCCAACCCCAACGCCAGGGCACTGGTAGAATACACACATGAGACATATGTAATCATTTAACTGTAGCAGGAAGGAGTTGTAAGAGTATTTTTCTCTTTATTTTCCAGAATGGCTTCACTCCGCTGCACATTGCCTGTAAGAAGAACCGAGTGAAAGTGATGGAATTGCTTGTTAAATATGGAGCTTCGATCCAGGCCATCACAGAGGTACACAATATAAACAATCATAGTATTATCTTAGTTTGCTGATGCCTAGTACCTAGTAATGCACATACAGGATGCTGGGGTTAATGGCTCAGCGTGCACCAGTTAGTATCTCAATGCACTTATACAGGAGAAAGTTGTTATCCTGAATTTAATGCTGGAAACAGGACTGTATAAATGAATTGTGAATTGTGCAGAAAATACAATATACCATGAAAACCATATGATTTTGATATAAGAACCTTCTTTCCAATGCATGCATCACCATTATCCTCATGTAAGTGTTGTTTTACTGTACTTTTCCATAGTCTGGCCTTACCCCAATCCACGTAGCAGCCTTCATGGGTCACCTGAACATTGTACTGCTGCTGCTGCAGAACGGAGCCTCCCCTGACGTCAGCAACATTGTGAGGAAAAAATTATATAAGATTGTATAATTCTTCATCGGAGACAAGAAAGTGACATTTCTAAATATGTTCTGTGTCTAGCGAGGTGAGACAGCACTTCACATGGCGGCAAGGGCAGGTCAAGTGGAGGTGGTCCGATGTTTACTGAGGAATGGAGCCATAGTGGATGCCCGGGCGCGGGTTAGTATGAAGAAATATGCAACAAACCTTTTAAAAATTCAAAAAATGCATAATAATATATATATTTATATGCTTTCCCCACAGGAGGACCAGACCCCCTTACATATTGCCTCTCGCTTGGGTAAAACCGAGATCGTTCAGCTGCTGCTCCAGCACATGGCCCACCCAGATGCAGCCACCACCAATGGCTACACCCCTCTCCACATCTCAGCCAGGGAGGGGCAGGTGGAGACTGCCTCTGTGCTGCTGGAGGCCGGGGCTTCACACTCACTGGCCACTAAGGTACAAGGCTTACTACACAAGACTTTAGATTAGTGTTAGCAGAATAAATATTGGTAGAATTAGCTTTTGGTACAGTATGGCAGAAAACAACACAGAATCATCATCATCTGCAAAATAACACAAAATAATGTCATTAAAGACTAGTGACATTGTGATTATGGGAATTGGTTCAGGATTCTCAAAGTGATTTTGTTGCACAGATGACTAGCAGCTCTTGAGGTGTCAGCTCAAGCACTGGACAAATGTACAAAGATCCTTATTGACTCACAATGTTAACAAAGCATCTACAACAATATATTTTGTTCTGTAAATCTGTATTTGTGTAAATGTGCTTGTCCCAGTTGGATAAATGATGGATGAAGCTGTACAGCTGTTGTCTTTGAATTGTGCATGAGGCTTAAACACAAGTGATTTTAGTGATTTGTTCTCTTCAGTGTGGGCAGTTCACTCCAGGACACTCATCCATTAACGTCTTTACTGCTGTCAACTGTTTCCACATGGAGCAGAGGCATTTTGCTTTTGTGAGAACCACTTTTTAAAAAACTTAATTTTTCTCATTATTTTGTTATTATTATTATACCATTTCATCCACCTATGAATTCCACTCAATCACCACTCAACCTAACAAGCTCAGAGAAGTGAACATTACTTACTTACTATTTCAAATATATTCAACAAACATGTATTATTTATTCAATTCAGTCTATTTAATTTACTGTACATCAGCATTAGAGAATAAATAATATATTGATTGATAGTTTATGGTTATAAATGCATCTTGTACAGTATATGAATGAATGAATCTGAAAGCTTTTACTTTTACTGTGAGCTCATTATTGTTTTAAAATTAATCCATTTAGCCCAAATTTCCACATGACTTACTATGCATCAGGGCAGGAGTGATAAGTCACAGACAGAGCAGCACCGTGTGATGAACTGTGTCCGGGTCCACTGCTGTTACTATGGTAACCACAGCTGTATAATATTCAGTCATATGTCTGTATATTATGGATATAGTATGTTTGGTGATGTACCCCCCCTTCACATGTCTGCTATAATCTAGGATCAAAACAAAGGAGTGACCATAAACAGAGCAGAAACACAGGTCACTCTCGGATTAGGATTAATGGAAACAGTTACAGAGCTCCCTCTGCTGGTGATGTGTGGTAACGGCTGTTGCAACAGAAGGAAAGGGAAGTAATGACACTTCCATTACTCTTGTCTTGTTTATATCTACAGAAAGGTTTTACTCCTCTTCATGTGGCTGCTAAGTACGGAAGCCTGGATGTAGCCAAACTTCTGCTGCAGCGCCGCGCTCCACCAGACTCTGCAGGAAAGGTAGTGCATATCATTCAGATAAGCAATAAATAATGGTTAAATCACTCATTGAAACATTATGTAAGAAAGAAAAATTCTGAAAAATAACATTCTGTGTCTGCCTTCAGCAAGTTTCTATTAAAAGATATACAGTACATATTCTGTTCTTAGCTGCATTTGTTTTTTCTTTATTGAGGCTATATTGACATCAAGAGCTATGGTAAGCCTAAATTTGAGATCAAGTTAACTGAAACATAAAAAAGTTAACAATTTCCCTATTTCTTATGTCTGTATACTTTGTGTGCTGGCTTTCACAGTTTAATATCAATCTAATATAGATGATTTTACATAATATCAACTGTATAACTCTTAAGTCTGCTCCTGATCCTAATGTCCTCTGCTTCACTAACCACTCCTTTAACCCCTCGGTCCCTTACAGAATGGACTCACCCCGCTCCATGTTGCAGCTCATTATGATAACCAGAAGGTGGCACTCTTGCTTTTGGACAAAGGGGCGTCCCCTCTCACCATGGCCAAGGTGAGACTGGGGTCTTCTACTTCACGCCACGACAAAAACCACAAGCATTTTTGGCCTTACCTTTGAATACATGTTTTCTAGAGATTCTACTTTTCTAGTTTTCCCCCAAGCAGAACTATATGCATTTCAGTGTACAGTGACTGTGGGTATGTATATAACAATTGCATGTTTGTGACTGTTCAGAACGGCTACACCCCTCTCCACATCGCGGCCAAGAAGAACCAGATGGACATTGCCACCGTTTTGCTGCAGTATGGCGCAGAGACTAACATCCTGACCAAACAGGGAGTGACCCCACTGCATCTGGCCTCTCAGGAGGGGCACGCTGAGATGGCTGCTCTGCTGCTCAGCAAGGGGGCACAGGTCAATGTACTCACCAAGGTACTACCCACGCACAAGACTGTACACAGAATATATAGTCAAGAAATGTCATACTTGAGAAATGTATCACTATCTAACATTATACAGTTCAACCTTCTCTTGTACAAACTAATAGTTAATATATTTGTTAACACCAGAGTGGTCTGACAGCCCTCCACCTGGCGGCTCAGGAGGACAAAGTGTCTGTGGCTGAGATCCTGGCTCGACATGGAGCCACCCTCGACCAACAGACTAAAGTATGAGCGTCCATCCAACTAGCTAGCATTTATAACATTAATATTAGCCTAAATCAAAATGTATAAAAAACACATGTTTGCTTTTGTTTTGCAGTTGGGCTACACTCCACTTATTGTAGCCTGTCACTATGGTAACGCCAAGATGGTCAACTTCCTGCTACAGGAAGGAGCCGGTGTGAATGCAAAGACAAAGGTAATGATTTTCCAAATGTTCATACCCTGCAAAAAGTAATCATCAATATATTCAATAGTATTGACATTCATTCAACTCTAATTTGTTCCTGTTTGTGACAGAACGGATACACTCCTCTTCACCAAGCCGCACAACAGGGAAACACACACATCATTAATGTACTGCTGCAGTATGGAGCCAAGCCCAACGCCATCACTGTGGTATGTATACTATTTTGAACACACAAACAATCAGCATACAATATCTGTACAGTCATATATATGTATGTACATGTATTTATGCAGTTATATGTGTCCTTTTCAGAATGGTAACACTGCTCTGGGGATTGCTCGGAGGCTGGGCTACATCTCTGTGGTGGATACACTGAGAGTGGTCACTGAGGAGATCATCACTACCACCACGGTACAGTCCTATCTAAAGTCACATATACTTCAAAGTGGTGATTTAGTCCAAAGAAGTCTTCCAATTCTATACAAAGAGCAGCCTCAATATAATGTGTGCCCTTTATGTTTGCAGACGGTGACAGAGAAACATAAGCTGAATGTACCTGAGACTATGACTGAAGTGCTGGATGTGTCCGATGAAGAAGGTGAGATAAATGGATACATATATTGCACTATTAATTACAAAGACGATTCCTTTACCAATGCAGGAGGACATAACTATGAACAGTATTGCACCAGTTTGGAATAGCTTGCTCAACTCATTAGCCTATATAACTAAATGAAGTGACTGTTCTGTCCACACACAGCACTGAGGGCCATGGATGATGATGTCATTTCAGACCTTGTAGATCTTGAAGGTATTGGGCATGTGTTTTGAGACCTGCTGTGGAAATCCTGGAATGAACTTAATCACCTTTATGGATTAGTACCAGTGAATTAAGTGTTAACAGTGTTAACATCAACAATGTGTATTTTAGATACAAAGGAGTTCAGTAATATTGAATGTAAAGGAAGCAAACATTACGTTGGCCTCTTGAAGTGGCCTAACATTAGTAAGACAATTGAAAGGTTTGGGCTGAACAGACTGCTTTGTGTGCATGGTTTAATACTGACTTGGGTTCAAGCTAAAAAATACATACTTCTGACATAATTCTCATAGTTCTCATGATTTATGTGCATTGTTTGCCACTATTGTCTAGGGTGGTACAGTGCTTTCTACAAATCAAACCTAATATGTTTTGACGTCTGTTGTTCAGCTCTTTAAAGGCTAAGGAAATAATACTTTTACACTTTTGGTGGTTGGTAAATAGCCTTTGCTGCCCCCTTGTGGGTGATGATAATAAACACTGTTGCCCATAAAGTTGGAATATTATTTTCTTATTCAAACACATTCCTCTTTTATTCCTTTTTTTAAATGTATGTTTATCAATATTCACCTTATTGTTATTGACCTGCTCCTCAGAGTTTACAGGAAGTAGCCTGGGATCTGACTGAAGAGTGATACAACATCAACAAGCTTGTGGACAGTATGTGGACGTCCTGAGGCATTGATCCGTGTCGGGGCCATACTCCATATTAGTGACATATGAAAGAGTCATATTGGAGTTTGTGTGTTTTCTGTTTAACTGAGGTTGAAGAACTGAAACAAAACCGTTAATATCCCTGATTGAGTTTGGTCTGATCCACATTTTTACAAAGTTTCAGTTTGGTCTCGTTTTTCACTGTGATGTGTTTGGAGGAGATTGATCAATAAAGTTTTGCACTTTATAAAGAATAAATCACATCCTCACAATCATTTTATGAGAAGAGGTAAAAAAGAAAATCCAACTTTATGGGCAACAGTGTATAAAGATTCAGATTTTTGTCATATAGTTTAATAGATGTTATACACACAATATACATAAATGTATATCTTTGTACTAATGTCCTTTGTGTGTTAGGTGATGACACAATGACTGGTGATGGAGGAGAGTACCTGAGAGCAGAGGACCTGAGGGAGCTGGGGGATGATTCTCTGCCGGGACAGTACCTGGATGGAATGAACTACCTGCGCTTCAGTCTGGAGGGAGGGCGCACAGACAGGTATTATCTACATATGAACAATAACAATGAACTTCCACTTATCCCCACTACTTTGTGCTCTGTGTTGATGTGTACAGTATCTCCACAACTTCCTTCTTCTCACTCACTAAACTAACATTGTGTGTGTTCTGCTCCTGTCCTACTCATTCTTCATCGTTGGTGTCTCCTTCATGTCTCGTCATAGTCGAATACAAAGGTATGTGCTGACACTGACCCGATGTGTGGCACTAATGACCTTCAGTGCTGCACCATTATGCACTATAACCTACTGAAACCTCTGTGGGGTTTTTTCTTAGTATCAGAAGCATTTAAAATTACCAATAGAATTTAGATTTTGATGATGATGCTACTACACATAACTTTATTTAAGATATATATGACATACAGTAAATGCATTGTATAAATGACTGGTGACAGTATACATAAACTGTCTATTCAAACAGCACAAGTAAAGGCTATATTCAACTACGCCTATGCTGTCGTCCCCAACAGCAAGGTGTATATCGGCATGGGAAGGGTCTATTTGACTTTTTTATGTTTGTGAAGGATGTTTTTTGCCAAATTTGGTCAATTTCACTAAAACTACATTCTTCTTTCAGTCTATAGGGGGGGCTATAGAGGTTACTGGCCTCATACTGGCAGGTGTAGGTGTAATATTGCACTGCACAAACCTATGACGGAAGTACAAAATGAAGACAAAAGTACGACGCATCGACTGTCCAAAAACTTTCAAGGGGTATTTCCTGAAGCAACATATCACAAAGAATATGACATAGAAAACAAAAAGTTTGAAAAGCAACTGTCATTTCAAAATCTGGATTTGTGTCTTTCTATTTTTTACATTGCATTTAAATTGCATCTTTGGCATTTCAGACTTTCAGACCATTTATGAAATATGTATAAATATGTAGTTATTAATGTTTCTAAATTGCCCCGGGACCTACTGGGATTTACTACAAACTATTCATGCTTCGCTGTTTAATAAGCTTGTCTCTGTAGTACTTATCTATTACACAAGACCACAGAGACACCGTACCACCCTTTAAGCGTCATGTTCAACCTGGCTATTATAACCCACAGATATGTTACTACTCACAATAACAATATTTACATGTCTCTGGGGAAGCCACATTTTTTTTCCAATAAAGGTAGGTGACTGAAGCTTATCCCAGCAACTATTGAGGCAGGGAAAACCTTTGACAAAGGCCAGTTAGTTGCAGAGCTAACACAGAGATATTCAGACATTCACTCACACAATTTTGACATTTCCAATAAAACATACCCTGCAAGTTGTGTAAATCCAATAGTGAGTTTACTCAGTATTAGGGCAACTGCTTGATTTTTTAAGTAAGGTTAACGTGTCAAATTTTAAAGCGTGCATAGTTTTGTATATAAATCCACTCTGGGTTTAAGGCAGACATATATAGATATAGATATCATTTTTAAAGTACAAGCAAAAGATAAAGTGTGTGTCTTTTTGTCTACTATTGCTCCAGTGACATGGTTTTATTAGGCTGTAACGTCTACATGCTGACTGTAACATGCTAAAAAGGGACTGTAAATAGTAGTAATAGTGGAATAGTATTCATTCTTAAGGTAGCTCTTTTTGTTTGCTGTATTATGCAATGCACTGCTGTCTTTTAAATGTTGTCTATTTTACAAGCTTTTCCCAGCCCCACTAGTCGATGATAGACAGGCGGGTGGTAGGCATCACTACAATGTTTTATGCCATCAGGTTTAAAAAAAAGTTATACATAAAAAGGTTTTTCTAATTTAACACAGTAAGGCAAACATTTCTATATCAGAAATACCATTAATGCCTTGAAATTTTTTATCCCTAGTCTACTTTCCTTTTCTTTCTTTAATACGTTTTAGTAATTTTTTGAGAGTCTTTTTTATATGAGCAGACAAACCACCACATTTCTCTTCATAAAACCAGTCAAGTCTAGTCTTGACTAAACAGTTTGTAAACATTTTTATGGTATTTTTGATAGCAGTATAGATTCCTCAGAATTACTTTACTTTTTAGTTTTATTTGAAAACTGATAAGTGAATTTGGCACATAGCAATTGTGCGTCATCAAGGTGGTGATAGTTTCAATGTTGAGAATAACTGAGAAATGTGGTTTAGATTACATGAAATGTATGAATGTTATGGACCATAAATGTCTTAGCAAAATCCATTTCAAACAATTCACTTTTTCTATTAGCTTAATGCCAAAAAATGCGAATGGCCCTAAAGTGACCAATTGAAGTCCCTGAGTGAAAATGCTGACTCCTGATTTACACTAAGCAAAAACCAATGTTCAGAAAACAAGATACAAATAAAGTGGACTTTCAAGGTGAGGTGAAATCAAAACCCTCATTGGTTTTACTTTCTGAAAATATGGCCCTCAGAGAAAAACTATTTATTCATATGGGTGGTGGGCTTGAACACAGGGAGGACATGTAGACCACTCACAGATAGTGAGCCAATGTGTTTTCCCATTGTGCTAGCTGTAAAGGCGGGAAACCTTTGTTGAGCATAAAGCAAAACTAAATAGAAGAAGATAAAAGTGGTAAAAATAGTAATGGGGTTTTACAGCCTTTAGAGCCTAATGGATTATGTTCCACAAGTCCAGTCAAGGTTTTCAGCTTAAAGACAGCTCTGATCACAAAGCAGACAGAGCAGTTTCCTCCAGGCATCTGTCTGAAATGCCTACCTTCAAGCTCCCTGTAATATAGTACATGGATTTTGTGTATAATCATCCTGAAACATGTCAAAACAATAAAGCTGAGACAGAAACATGCAAATTAGGCTGGGCTATAGTCAAAAAGGGTTTATGCAAAAATCATAGAAATTGCTGGAGCATACCAACCATCAGTATGCAAATACATACTCATAAATACATACAGTAAAAGATTTTTGTCAGTATGGAGCGCAACAGTGCCTGCCCCCCTGTGGTTTCAGAAGTTTCCCATTGACTTTCCCATTAAAATATGTATTTTAAGAGCTAGATCAATGGAGGCTAATCACAACACATTATTTTCACACATTATTTTCAAGCAAAAAATGTATCTGAAACTTGTAAAAAGGCAAAGCTTTCAATTTGTCTCACTGAGTTTTCATATTGAACTTTTTTTTTAATTGATCATCATTAATTACCCATATAGCTGATTAGCAATAGTTTACACTCCAAAAATATATATATATTTTTTTAAAGTCTATAGGAAAAATTTATGGAATTTTTACTTCCCAATCCAGAGGGGGGCGGGCACTGTTGAGCGCTTGGGTACAGGTTTAACAGGTTTTGTAGCACTGGCATTAAGCTTTTAGTTCACGGATGTGGAACTGTCTGCTTTTGTGACTGTACAGTTGGCCATGGGTGGAATTAACAGACCATCAAAAACTCTATTACAATGAGGTAGCTAATACACGCATAGTTATTTTGTTTAGGCTACAAAGCCACAACAGGAAATGGCTAAACATTTGTGCTAAACATTTTGGAAACTTATTGGCGCAGCAATTGAAAGAAAAATGAGTACCATTATAGTTAGAATCAAGCTAACATAATGCAATAACTCGGGCAAATCTAGCTATAAGTTAGATCAGTGGTTCTCAAACTGTGGAACAGGTATCACATATGGTACCCATGAGTTCTAGACCTGGTTTAGTTCTAGTTTAATCCTGGTTTAGTCCTGATTTAGAACTGGTATACCCCTAATTCAGACCTAGTATATCATAGATTTAGACTTCTAATCTAGCGCTGATTTAGACTAAGATTAGTTCTGGTTAGTCTTGAGTTAGTTTTGAATGTAATAAACTGGTACTTAATAAGCCACATATTTTGAAGGCAGTAGCTTGAGAACCATTGTGTTATACTTAATCACATTGGTGAATATTGGTTCAGAATACTATTGTCAAAAATTATTAATGATCTTCACATGTACAAATTCACACGAAGGCATTTGGGAAGTATTCTGTATGTTTTTGATAGGAGCATTTTTATAGTGAACTAATGAGAGCAGTGGGCGTTTGAAGTTTTGTGTTGGAGTTCCTGTTGAGTTCCTGTTTCCGCTCGTAAAAAAACAAACATTATATAGATGTTCCCATATAGATGTACCAGTATCTTTAAGTGACTATGGATGTTACACTGTAAAGGTGCATCTAGAGTGCTGCATCAGTTATGAGCTTTTTATTGAGTGTTAATGTATGAAGATTTTTCAATGGCCAGTTCATTAGATAGACCTTTTTACATGTCTTTAAAGGTGCAGCAGGTCTGTTTTCTAAAGTTACTGACCCTGTTCTATCATGTAGTTGGTAGGTCACCTGTGATAATTATTAGCCCTCACCACGTCTGTGCAGCAACATCAGAACAAAGTTTGTGGGTTTGACCAATAGTATTCCTGTTTTACTTTAGTCCCTCCCCCTGGCCTCTACAGACGGCCTATTTTTTTATTTAGGAAATATTCATGGACTACACCTTTGAGCTCAATAAAAAAAGGGTTGTTCAAGATAAATCTGCTGAAGTTTAAACCAAGCTTATACACCTATTTTCTTTATAATATGTATATATATATATATATATATATATATATATATATATATATATATATATATACATAAGTTTTATAGACAAAAAATCTATATATATTCAGCTGAAGTGGTGTGGGCAAATCG
>JAVQKC010037199.1:0-11986 GCA_036025475.1 Philypnodon macrostomus
GAATTGTTTAGCTTTATAATTTTCTGGTGATATATTCCCAGTGGTGCCCCGTTTATTACTATCTTAACAACTTAAGCTAATACATTCTAACGTAACCTCAAACATCTCCCCCTACAACAGTGTCTTGAACCCAGTAACATGGATGGAGCCTGAAAAAGCACATAGATTCCATTCGGGGTTGAGCGTGGCTGGAGCGTAACACACCAACTATGGGCTTTAGGCTGGGTACATCGTGGCCAGTTAGTCGCAAGTCTTACCCCAAGAGACCTACACTACACAGACAAAACATTCATTCCCTTGAGGCAATTTAGATTAACAAAGTCTCCTAACACATGCATGTCTTTCAATGGTGGGAGGAATCGCACCCGATGTAGTTGGAGAGAACCCACTTAGACAAATAGCGGCCTGAAAAAACAACCCACAACCATTTTGCTTGGAGGCAAGAGTACTGACTTATTCACCATGCTACCCACAGTTGAATGATGATGCCGCTGAAGTAATGTTTGACACATTTGAGCACATGAAATCATGGAGGCGTGTGGTCTTTGCTTGCTGTCAACCGGGCTCCTTTTGTGATTATAGTGTAAAAATATAATTGAACCCTTGTGTCGCCCACATTTTTCACAACACAAACCGTCTTGGTACGTCCCAGGCCTACAACAGCCTCCCTGAATAAGAAATGCCCCCTGTTTACGTTAACTCACAATGATTGGTTTCAGCGCACGCCAAGGATAATTACCAAGGGTTTTTCCTTTTATTGAACGGTAATTACTAAAGACAAATAGACTTGGAGCGAGCTGACTTCCTGAGCCTCCCGCTGCAGCTGTGGGAGGTGAAGCCTGTTTATTGGTGCTACGATCCTTTAAAAAAAGACTGGAATAAATAGCCAAAAGGTGTCTGATTATAAAAATGAATGAGAGTGGGAATAATTATACAGTTTACAGTGTTACCCGACTGACTTTCTCTTTATTTTGACTGAACTGAAATTGCTGGCAGCTCGATGGAGGAGGGTAATAAATCAAAAACGTTAGTGGGCTCTGAAGGATTGGGCTGTAAGTATGGAATAACAAACTGGCAGCAGCTTCAATAAAAGTTATTGTTTGAAGATGGATTTGAGAAAATGACTAAGAATAAAATAGGTGTTTTGAATATATCACTGTCATTTTACATTAGATTTGTTTTAATGGTGTATTATATTAAAAGATAATCAAATTTGAGCTAATTGGGTTGAATACTTGTATACAAAGTAAACAATGACAAGCTGCCATAGTAAAATGACTCAGCAGAAGAAATACCTATACTGAAGCCATACCATCCATCTGAACTATCTAGGGCTTTAGTATCTAGGAATTGTGATTGTCAGGCTAGTAAGGTAAGGTATACTTTATATTTCCAGGGACCCATCTTCAGGTAAAATAGCCCTATTCCTGCACTGGCCATTGCCAAAATGAAATGATGTGCCTGATAGCTTACTTTAGTGTTGATCATTGTTGGCACTTACACATTAGACTCTTTTCATTCATCCAGGTCCCTCCCATTAGAGATCATGCATGCCTGGCTCCCAATTTATGCTACTTTGGGCCGGAGATGTGATGAAACCTGGGCAATGACTATGATGAGATGCTGAACCACACTGAATTCATTCACTTTGGGCATTTTAGATTTGCCAATTCACGTATATTAATTATCCCATGTCAAGGCTATTGCCGTTGAATCTAATCTTACAATGAAACAAAAATGTATAACATTTACAGATCACTATTTCAAGGCTGTGCTTAACATTATTATAACCGTATATTTTTGCTGTATGTGAAATTCTACCTTGGACATTTCCTCCCAGCACATGTGAAGACTCTCTAATCATCCAACATAATCCCTGTCCGTCCACTGGCTCTCCATTGACTCCTTGCTCTCTTTCTGACCTCCTGATGAATATGATAATGACCTTTGAAAATGTGCCATTTGGAGGCCGGCCCTGTCTCAAGGTAAACGATATGGAGACCGCAGCTCATCACTGTAATTGACTTCTGTCCGGGGCTTGACTGAAGGGCGCACAGGCTCACAGACAGATGAGTAATTAAAATCTCTTCTCTGCTCTTTAAGAAGTCTACCTACCGTTCATTGGGAACATCATTAGTCAAGCTACAGAAGACCCAAAGCTTTATATCACCGAACTTTAGCTGGCACACATTAGCATATAGGCTCACACAATGTATAATGGTTAGCTGTATCTGCAGTAATGGGAGTTGGCACATGGAAAATGCTCACCTGACATTGACAGTGAATGGATGGAGGGTGGTGTCAGAGAGGTGTCAAAGGAGGAGACAGGCCTCTCATCGCCTGAGCTTCATCAGTCATAGTCCATCAAAGTGCAGCAGCCATGAGGGCAAAACACTCATCTAGACTTGTACTACAGCATTGGTACTTTGAAAGGTCTGTCGTATAGTGTTGAAGTTATGGCTACAAGGGGCTGTGACCTAGTACCTTACTGCTTGAAAATATATACTGTTTTTTTTTTACCTCTTCTCATGAAATGATTGTGATAATATGAGTGCAAAGCTTTTCAAAACTGTATTGATCAATCTCCTCCGAACACATCACAGTGAACATGAGACCAAACTCAAACTTTGTAAAACGTGTATCAGACCAAACTCAATCAGGGATATTAACGGTTTTGTTTCAATTCTTCCACCTTGGTCAGTTAAACAGAAAACACATGTTCATGCATAAGAATGTCCAATATGACTCTTTCATATGTCACTAATATGGAGTATGGCCGCCCCTGACACAGGTCATTGCCTCAGGACGTCGTGGTATACTGTCCACAAGCTTCCTGTAAACTCTGAGGAGCAGGTGAATAATAACAAGGAAGAAATAAGGTGAATATTGATGAACATGAATGGACAGGAATGACAAGGAATATGTTTGAATTTTTCCCCCCAACTTTATAAGCAACAGTGTAGTTGTTGGTAGCCAGGCTGGGAATAGCTAATTAATTTTTGATCATGGCAATTTATATTCAACAATTATCTATACATCCTGTACGTCTATAGAAGTTAGAGAAGAAACTGTAGCATTAAAATGACATGCATCCAATTTCAAAGGGCCACTGCTAGCCATGCTTCCCTAATAGCAGTTTGTCCTGACTCATTTTATTGTTATGCCAATTTTATCATCAAAATATTTTTCTTACCATAGCCCCAATGTTGACCGAATAAATTGTACAACTAGATCCAAATAGGCCTGTGTCTGACGCATTAAGCTAATGCAATCCACTTCCATAAAAGTCTTTCCGGATAAATGAGACGCGATTCTTAATGTGACTGCTATGTGTGTTTTTTGTGTTTATGACTTTCTTTAGCAACATCTGAAAGAGAAATATCTCAACTCTCAAACACTAGTAAACCACAAATCGATGCTGCCTCGGGCCAAGGTTACTGCAGACACTCTGACATGAAGAACTCTTTCAGATTTCTTCTAAAACGTCATTTTTCCAAGTGTAGGGACCTTTTACATTATTTGCATTTTTACTTTTCTGCATCTCCATGTGCATCCCCTGTGTCTGGTTCTCCACTGTTCCTTCCTTGGACACGTTTGATAGACCATACCATTTCCCCAGTCTGTCTTCTACCTTGAAATCTCACCCTAACCCTAACTCTTAGCAAACCTGTACTTATCCCTCTCAACAGAAAAGCTCCATTGTAATCCATGCACACCATTATCAGTCATATTCCATTCTTTTTCATTCCTGGAAATATTCATTGAAAAATACATTGTCCTTTTGAAGCTAATGACGAGATGTGTGCCGTATGCCGTAGCGAACGATCATTTGTGATCCGGGGTCCCGCTATGATCCTCAATGTAAAAACTCAGTCAGATTGACACAGACGTGAATATGATATTAGAAGCTAATGGAGCAGAGTGGCTCATAATGAACAAAAAGTAATGATTGGCATTAATGGGGACAATTTAGTCCTGGTTTTGTTCTAGCTAGCTTAGACCCGGTTTAGTCCTTGTTTAGTCTTGATTTATTTCTGGTTTAGACTGAGTTCAGACCTTGTTTAGACCCAATTTAGTCCTGGTTTTGTTCTGGCTAGTTTTGTAGCTAGTTTAGACCCAGTTTAGTCTTGATTTAGACCTTGGTTTGTTAAGACCTGGTTTATGCTGTGTTTTTGACCTGATTTTTAGATTGGTTTGAAGGTTATTGTGACCCAGATAAGACCTGGTTCAGACGTGTTTGGTTTAGTCTTGATTACGTCAGGCTTAGTTCCAGTTCAGACCTGGTTTATGCTTTGGTTTTGACCTGGTTGTTTAAGACCTGATTTAGACCTGGTTTATTCTGGTTTATTCCTGGTTTATTCTTTTATTCCAGTTCCTGTTTAGACAAAGGAACAACACTGATTAGTATACATAGGCTTAAGGGGGTGGTTCCTCTCTTTAGGACCCTTGAAGACTGACGCATGTCTCTGTAGATGGCTCTAATGTTCCTTCAGGGCCTCTATGTGAAGCCGCGCAATGAATAATTTAAGTCAATGATGTTTATTCTATGGAGCAAGACAACCACTTACCCCACAACCGCAAGCACAAGCACTGCTCATATTCATGCCTTATCTCTCCAGGAATGTCTCCATAGACCTGGTTGAGTTCAAACTACGATGTTGATATAAAAAAAAATCAATTGCCCTAAAAACAGATCTCAGATATATATTTTTTTTTACCTAATTTGACATTTGAGACTATAATGCTATTGGGATACAGTTTACACACTGACAATTTTATTTCAATAAGTTTAGGAAAAATACAGAGAAAAATACCCCTAGAAGTCAGGATTTTTATTCTAGGTCCACACTGGGACTAGGTCTAAACCAGGAGTTAAACAGATCTAGACTGGGATTAAATCAGATCTAAACCAGGAGTTAAACACGTCTAGACTGGGATTAAATCAGATCTAAACCAGGAGTTAAACACATCTAGACTGGGATTAAATCAGGTCTAAACCAGGAGTTGAACACATCTAGACTGGGATTAAATCAGGTCTAAACCAGGAGTTAAACAAATCTAGACTGGGATTAAAATCAGGTCTAAACCAGGAGTTAAAGACGTCTAGACTGGGATTAAATCAGGTCTAAACAAGGAATTAAACACGTCAAGACTGGGATTAAATCAGGTCTAAATCAGGAGTTAAACACGTCTACACTGGGATTAAATCAAATCTAAACACGTCTAGACTGGGATTAAATCAGGTCTAAACCAGGAGTTAATATAATATCTTTTTGGCCTAAATTATGCTTGATTATGAATGTTTGCCTCCCTCCCTCCCTCTGCAATCTCTGTCATGAAGCAGGCAGGCTGTGGATAAATGGGTTCAGGTTGCTTTCAAAATGCATTGAATTTCAAATAATCTGACCTTTTTAATATGCCCTCCCATCTCCAGGCTGCATGATGGACCTGTGGCTGTGTGCAGGTGTGAATATGTCTCAGTCCTGGAGAGAGCAATGTTTTTTCAAATCACTGTGCATTAGAATCTGCCACAGATCCTAAATGCCCTCAATTATTCACATATATTAGGAATGACCATTGGCTTCACAGCAAAAAGCAAAAATGTACCCCAAAAAGAATACCTCAGTGCAATCGAAATAACCAACTCCTATTTAAACCAGTGTTGTGAGATCTTTATAATAATGGCTCTAAATAATACATATAGGCTACTGTATAGACCTACATGCTGTGTTTATAGGGCCGTTATAGGGTCATAGTGCCTCCTTCCACTTGACATGCGCAATGGAAACAATGCACACTGAAGAAATACAATCTGTCAATAAAAAAATAAATGAAAACGGAACCCACAAGTACTGCAATGGGATTATTATTCTTCAGATTTGTTGGGGAACATTTTTGTGTCTGAGGAGCTGTCTGAAGGTCTCTCCCTGCTCTTCTCTCCCACTCTGAAGGTCTCTCTATGCATTTCTCTTGTCATGTGGTGGGGACAGTGCAAAATGCAGACAGCAACAACGGGAGTCCAAAAATAGTAACGAAAACTGGGGGGAACTTCTTAGACTAGGGTAGAACACTATTTTTAACACCAACATAAAGTCAACCCACTTATCGATTCGAAAAACTGTCTCATTATTCTTCTGTAATTCTTCAAATTTCCATGACGGTACCAAATTTTTCAAGCGACTCAATAAGGAGCAGGCTCATGAGCTCCTGCTATTAGTTTTCCAGTTTGTCTCCTTATTTCTCATTTCAGGTCACTTTACTTCCTGGTCATTGTCTACCTTCTCACCTGTGTGATTGCCTGCGCCGCCCTAATGTGTCTCACCTGTGTCCTGGTGTCTCTCCCTGCATGTGTGTATATACTCAGCTCATTCCCATTGTTCTCTGCCAGATCGTTTTCTAGTTGTGTTTTTGACCTTGAGATTGCCTGATGTTTGTTGGATACTGCTGCCTGATTAAATTACTAGACTTACCTGTGAGTCGTTGCATTTGAGGCAATTCTGTGTGTGCCATTGCTGATAGTTTGCATCTGTGATCTAAATCTAATCACAATAAATCTTGACAGTTGAAGCCAATATGATGCGTTCTGTGACATTACTCTGGTTTATGACAGATAACAATTGCTCTTGACGTGAAGGGTGGTTTCGTTCCAGCTGCAACCCAGTTCATATTGGGCCGTATCCTTGAGCAAGACACTGTACCCATCCGGACTTGTATTAATGGGATTGTTTGGTGGGGACTGGAAGTCAGTGGAGTGTCTAATGTCACAAACAAAGCCAGGACTAGGGGCCAGGACTAGGGCCAGGACTAGGGGCCAGGAGAAAACCAGGTCTAGGGGCCTAGGCACAGCCAGGTCTAGGGGCCGGGACAAAGCCAGGTCTAGGGGCCGGGACTAGGGGCCGGGACTAGGGGCCAGGACTAGGGGCCAGGACTAGGGGCCCGGGACAAAGCCAGGACTAGGGGCCGGGACAAAGCCAGGACTAGTGGCAGGGACAAAGCCAGGACTAGGGGCTGGGACAAAGCCAGGACTAGGGGCCAGAACTAGAGACGAAGCTAAACCAAGGCAAAACTAAAGGAATACATCTGGCATGGACATCCATTACTTTTCATTCTTAATCATTTGTTTACAGTTTTACACAAGATTGAGAAACTAGGTCTAAACCAAGACACTTCCATCCATTCATTTGTATTCTTAGTCATTTGTTAGCATTTTTTTTTTTAGTATAGCCTTTCCCATTGAGAAAGCTTTGGTACTCTTTGACAGTATACTTTCTCTAAACAGCCTTAAAACTGCAGTATGAGCCTGTAGTCCCAGCTGTCACACGTTCTGTTGTTTATTCTCCTATACGGCCTCTATACAAGATCAGCTCCCTTCACCAACAACTGCGTGACTTACGGCTGATGTGAGAATTAATGAGCTGTCTGCATCACTGCTTCCATTGTTACACGCCAAACTAGTGTTATAGTGTATAGCCTTCAATGGATAGCTTCTACAAGTCAAGTATTAGGCATTTTCTATAGGATATAATGCTATGGTGACTACATGGAACGACATCAACAAACAAAAGGTCAACGTAATTAGCCTCACAGATGTGCTCGCCATGCTTTAGAGACGGTGATAGAGGCCTGATTATAATTAACTGTATGTCTAATAAGAGGTTGTGTGACTAAGCCTGGTCTAATTCAATAAACCAGGTCTAAACCTAAGCAAAAAAAACGGTATTAAATAAAAAATAATTACGGGAAAAAACGGGATTAAAACAGAACTACAGCAAGACTAAATCTGGTCTAAACCAGGACTGAACTAGGAATAACCAGGTCTAAACAAAGACAGATTTGGGTCTAAACCAGGACGACAACAAGAATAAACTAGAATTTAATGAGGTTTAAACCAGGGTGTAGTGTAACTGACCTCTTGATTCAACGGACTAAGCAGGATACCTGTACTTTAAGTAACCATGGAGAACTTCTTATCACATTGATTTATAACCTTTGGAGGACCAAACAGGAAATTTCAATGTGGTTGTATAAAGATGTGGCCAGCCACTCTTTTGATGAGATCAAAGACTCCAAACAAACCAAGAACTGAAGAAACTAATTAACAACGGAATAATTTGTTTTTTAGACTCGGACCCCAATGTGTACAGACGTAAATACACAATGCTGTGGTAATGGAATTAACCTTTTTTCAGTGTGTTGGACCCTGCATCTCGGGTTACTTCTATGACCCTAGCCTGGGGCCGCATGCCCTGGTAGGCTTTGTGGCAGTTTGATAATGTTTTCAACAAAAGAACTGCATATGATGTCTGAACTGTATATGACATGTGTACATAATATGATTGTGTGTACAGTTTGATGTGAAATGTGTTTAACTATGTGTATTCAGGTAACACTATGCCACAAACGAAAGTTGAGGGATTTTGGGTCATAAATCTGGCTTAATCCTGTGACGTCAACTTACTTTTCCCGCTCAATGTTATCTCTGAACAAAGCGTTGGGGTTGCTGCAAGGAGTAACCAGTCCCAACCAATTCCTCAAACAGTCTGTTTCGAGGTGTTGCCCTGAAGAGTTGTCCCACAATGTGTGGAAGAGAGACCTCATGAAAGAAAGAGGTTTTGGACAAAGAGATGAAGTTCTACTTCTCTCTCTTTAAGCACATGCCCATCGAAAGATGTGTTTTGGACTAAAACCACTGCTACGATATATCAACACTTTTGACCTGATGCATACGCTGTGAAGAACTACATTTATGAAACAACATTTTTGGTTATGGACTGAAGCTGTGACTCTCGCTTTAAAGCCTGCCATTACTGAGAGGTCCCATCTCAGCTAAGCCTGGCTGATGTAAAATGTTAGCCCGCCGAGACATCTTCAGAATCAACAGAAACCTACCGAACAGCGTGGATCTGCTGTTCGGACCCTTCCAGGACCATCTGGCTAGAGGCACTCGTAAGATCACACAGAAATTGGCAAAACACACATTATTCACCAATATTTAGGAAAACCTTTTCCTGACAAATGTAAATGTTCTGTAGACGTTCGTCTAAATGTGTGGCCTTCGTCTCAATCTCAAAAGTGAACTTTCTAAACAATTTCCTGTGTTTTAACTGTTGGGAATTTCAGTCAATTCATAATTCCTTCTGTTATTTATTAATGGATTATTTGCATATTTTTAATATTCAAATGCCATCTGTTGATTATTTTTCCAATAAAATTCCATTAACCACATTTCTCTGTTAATCAGTATTTTTTGCTTTACTTCTAGAATAGTCACTGTGATTTTCAAAGAACTCATAACAATTAACAAAATATATACTCACTGTTTTACTGCAGTATATATATGTTGTATGGTGCTCCATCTATTACGTATCTGTTTTAATTTAAATATTACGCTAATGTAACATCGAGCGTATACCCTACATAAGTTTCTAGAGGGTAATAGAGCTCTGTTTTTAGTTTTATTATGCTATAGTTGTGTTCAGGTCATAATTATGAACAAATGCACATGGATGACAGTTACCTCTATAGCGCCCCCTACAGACTGAAAGAAGAATGTAGTTTTAGGGAATTTTTACAAAATTTGGCAAAAACATCCTTCACAAACATCCAGACAAATCAAAAATGTCAAACAAACCTTTCCCATATTTGTCATGGTTTAGGGGCGGGGCCTCCTAATTTCTTGTTAACAATATAAAAACCCTAATGGTGCGTTCACACCAGACGCGACAGATTTCAATGTTATGTCTATGTAAAGGCGCATTTCGCGCGACAAAACATTCTGCGGCGCGATAGACGCGAAACGCGCGAAGAGACCCAGGGCGAAATTTTGCCAGAGTTGAACAATCTGAACTTTGGCGAAATTTCGCGGCGCCATCAGGAGCCTGCTTTTGTTGAGGGAAGTGACGAGCTGACGACATAGCCCCAGGGCGGGGCAATCAGAGGAAGTGTCTGTACGGTGTCTGTACGGAGCAATAAACACATCTGTGTTGGTTTATACAAGAATACTAAACGGATCTATGTCAGAGTCTCCTGAGATACTGTAGTGAGTAGCTAGATGTTATTTGTGACTGGAGCCGTGTTTTTGGATGACTTGTACGATCTGAAGTGGAGATTTTCCTGAAGGCTGGTCCACGTTTCACAAAACATATGAATAAAGATCATAGAAACACACACGTGATGAGATTATCAACAGGACTGACTGAGGAGGGTCTGAGGTCTATTATAAACTGAGGTTTAGATCTAGATTGTGATTTTACAAACACTGGTGCTATTGGCTAAAGCACCACTAGAGTGAGCTATAGCCCCACCGTGCCTCACATATACGCCCGACCATAGCTCATCACACTGGACTTTTTCACAGCTGTCATACGGCCATGATAACAGACTACTCTTTAAGCAAAGGAACTTTTGGCGTCGCGAAACCTGCGAATTTGCTGCGCGAAACCAGCAAAATTGTCACCAGTTTCGCACGACAGATTTCAAAATGTTAAGCGACAAGTAGACGTGACAGATGCGAAAATTTCGCGTTTGCTGTGAACGCAGCATTAGAAATCACACAATGTCTGATGAAGGTGCCCGTCGGTGACAGTTGTGGCAGACGTATGGGGGCGTTTCACCGATAAACACCTTGCCGTATTGGACGACAGCACAGGCCTAGTTACAACATCTGTATCATGGAGGTTTCAATGTTTTTCAAAATGGCTGTTTCGTTAAAACCTTGTCATGTCAACACCCAAAGACCTACGGCAAAACTTTGAAGAATTTTTTATCTCAGAGATGCCCAGATCACACTGACCGAGTTTGGAGCCTGACGGGTGAAAACCCTAGGAATAGTTTGTTAAAGTACAAAGGCATTTAAAAAATGCCCTAACCCTAACGAGATAGCGGACTACATGTTGGGTTTACGATATAATGATGGCCCGAGCCCATAGCTTGCACAGGGAACTATTTGAGGCTCTAAACATACTCAAAAAGTCAGGAAGTTTTGCACACAGATTAAAGAATGCAAAAAATGTATGAAATTGAAGTCCTAGAAAATAAATATTAACCCTTTGGGCGCCACAGTCGCAGAATTCCACTGATTCCACTGTGGAATTGTGTCCAGGCATTGGTGGGTGTGTGTCGCTGCACTGCGCCTGCGTCAGTGTGCTGCACATGCGTCGCTTCACTGTGACCCATGTGTTCCGGGTGGTTCAATAAACGTGCTCCACACCGTGTGTCCTTCCCAGGCTTGTTTGATTGCTTTTTTATGCCCAAAAAAGTGTTCCTTTTCGGGGCTAATACTGCTGGAAGAGAGGAAATCCCCAAAAGTCAAGGAAAAAAGAAGCATTGTCGGCAGAGATGTGGAGATGTAGGTAACGCTGTGGCTAATGCTGGGGCTAATGCTCGGACATATAATCTCCCCAGCAACCGAGGTTTGAACCTGGTGGTGGGCCCTTCTGAAAGCCAGGACCCAAAAGGTGTCAGACAATAATGACGAGGCCGGTTGTCTGACTAAATTGTGGTGACCCAGGGTACTTTTGCAGCGATTGTGCCCGGTAGAGGGTTGTGTGGAGATGAGGGGCAGCCCACAGAGACCCTCCAGCAGGCCCCGGAGACCCTCCAGCAGCCCACGGAGACCCTCCAGCAGCCCACCGAGTCCCACCATCAGCACCCAGAGACCCTCCAGCAGGCCCCGGAGACCCTCCAGCAGCCCTCCGAGTCCCTCCATCAGCACCCAGAGACCCTCCAGCAGCCCTGTAGAAAATCCTGAGGAGTGTGACCAACCTTTGTGACTGGTGGTGCGTAATTGTGAAAGCCAGGGCCCTGATGTGTCAGATGAGGATACACGTCACACAGACAGTTCAGGTACCAGCCCGGGGAATGAAGCTACCATGTCCTGCCATTGGCACTATTTTCTCTGACCAAAAGCACCACAGACCCCGGGACATTTTCAAACTGGTAGTGACGAGTTTGAGGAGTCAGATGATACTGTGGATGAGGACGGAGG
>JAVQKC010037206.1:0-24221 GCA_036025475.1 Philypnodon macrostomus
TAGACATGTACTGAGGTTTAGACATGTACTGAGGTTTAGACATGCACTGAGGTTTAGACATGTACTGAGGTTTAGACATGTACTGAGGTTTAGACATGTACTGAGGTTTAGACGTGTACTGAGGTTTAGACATGCACTGAGGTTTAGACATGTACTGAGGTTTAGACATGTACTGAGGTTTAGACATGCACTGAGGTTTAGACATGTACTGAGGTTTAGACGTGTACTGAGGTTTAGACGTGTACTGAGATGTATGGATGTAGTGAAGGAGAGAAGATAAGTGAAGCAGACCAAATGACTTTAATGAATAATATTCTTATCTTACCTCAGGAGGGCTCGGGGTTTGATGATTTCGACAGTGATGCCGAGATTGTTCGAGTGAGTGTCTTCTCTTTTCAATCTTTCATTTCACCACACTGAGGCCTAACACACAAACATAACCCATATATCTTCATGTTGACTTTAGGGCCCGCGTGGTCCCCCCGGCCCCCCAGGACTGCCCGGACCTCCAGGGGCCCCTAATGACGGCCTCATTCCTGGACATCCGGGGAGAGACGGGGAGAAGGGTGATCCTGGGCTGCCTGTGAGTTATCATCCATTATTTACTGTATACATTTTCAGAAAGTAGTCTTAGTAGACGCTCCTCAGATTGGCTGACAACTGCAAAAAGGTGAATAACAGCAGTTGAAATTGGAATTTTAGATTTTTGGATTTAGATTTAGAAGTTTATTGAACCAAAAGTGAAATTGCTTGGCCAGTAGTAGCTCAGTTGTGGCCATCTTTTTTTAAAGTTACTAGCCAACTGGTGTTTTTACTAGCCAGAAATGTCTATCTTTTTGCATGTGGTCATATTATTACATGTTTTACTGTAATTTGTTGATTTCATATAATGAATCACTACAAAATAAGAGTGTACTTTAACATGACATCAGGAGAACCTCTGGAGTTAAAATACAGTATATGTCCAACTGGCCAAAGTGGCTAGTGAGAATAAAAGTGTTACTAGCCAGAATTTAAATCTACCAGTGTTTGGCGAGTTGGCTGGTGTTAGTGTCAAGCTCTGAATATAACCTAGAAATGACTAACTCACCTGGTTCTAGATAAATAACTTACCATTTTCCCAATCCAATCAACTTCATTCATAGAGCCTAGGCGGCCACAGTGCTGTACACCGAGACGTTTTTCACAAATTTGACCCAAAAGTAACTATCCTTAACTTTTGTGACTTTGTAACTTTTGTTTTAATACAGTATATGTTTTCAGGTTATTGAAGAGTGGTTTAGTGCCTTTGGATCTGGCACACAGTCTTTTACTGAATTTGGATCTGGATCAGGGGCCGGTTCTGGTCTAAGATCCGGATCTGGTCTGGGATCCGGATCTGTTCTGGGATCTGGTTCTGGTCTGGGATCCGGGTCAGGTCTGGGATCCGGGTCTGGTCTGGGATCCGGGTCAGGTCTGGGATCCGGTTCTGGTCTCGGATCCGGTTCTGGTCTGGGTTCCGGGTCTGGTCTGGGATCTGGGTCAGGTCTGGGATCCGGGTCAGGTCTGGGATCCGGGTCAGATCTAGGTTCCGGGTCAGGTCTCGGATCCGGGTCAGATCTGGGTTCTGGTTCAGGTCTTGGATCCGGTTCTGAATCTGGATCTAGTTCTGGGTTCGAACATGAGTTTTGGTCCGGTTCTGGACAGGTATTAAACTGGTCCCAATAAAGTCTATGGGACGGAAAGACAGTATTTCCCCCAACGTTTTTACAAGCCCATGTTCACTAAGTGCTTGCTGCTTGCACGACTATACAATGAGTTAGCATCAGATCTGTTTCAAGACTGACTCAACATGTAGGTATAGATTTGAATAGCTTTGAAAACCAAACCTTTTAGCATAAATGTATCTCGTGAACATGGCCACTGCTGCAGACAGTGTTGGGGAGATGTGTCTTTTCTATTTAGCTGCTTTCACTAATGCTACATGCTAAAATGCATCCTAGTTTTGAAAAGCCAACAAAATATGAATATTTAATTTAATATTCATTTTTACTTGACTAGTGACTGTGAATGTAAATAGTGTAGTGTGTGGTTCATAAATGTGCATTCTTTGGCAGCTCTATGTCAAATCTATTTTGTTGTTAATGATGTATTTGTTTTTCAGGGCGCGGATGGAAAAGATGGTGAACCAGGGTCTGCAGGAGAGCAAGGAGACAAGGTGAGGCTGTGGCATGTATTTATGTATTATTTGATATTTACTGTACAAATACATATGTTGTCAAATGTGCCAAAGGCTAAAGCCCTAAGTGTAGTTACATGCATTTCATTCAGCACAAGTAATTGTGTGACGGTTAAATTGTCTATTTCTCTAAATTATGTTTGTTTGATTTGTTCTCAGGGTGATCCAGGTTTAAGTGGACCACCAGGACCAAAGGTAATCTCCCAAATCTCAAATGCCCTGAAAGTTTTTGGGTCTTATTAAGCACAGTGTTTGTAGCCTATAGTTATTCAAGTCAAACTAAGCTAAGAATCAGATGACCTATTGTATTTTGATAACTCCATTGTTCTCTTCAGGGAGATCAAGGTCCTCCAGGGTTCCCCGGTCTCTCAGGATCAGAGGGTCCTGAAGGTCAGCCCGGTCTCAGAGGTCCCCCCGGCCCGCCAGGACCTCCCGGACCTTCAGGACGAGGATACACACTGGACTATGAGGTACCATTGTAATATGTGATCATATACTGCACATGCACAAGAAACATTACCCATCTTGCCTATTCATGAATGTATTAGATTGTATTGACCTGGTAACAAATTGATCACTATTTCATAAATGAATAGCATATATGTAACTGTTCAGGACATGGAGGGAGCAGAGCTGCAGAGTGGTTTTGGACCAGTGCTGGGCAGAAGCCCACAGGTAACCCTCCAATAAACAGCAAAGAGACATATTCATGAAATACAAACCAATATATTAAGTACATCTATATCACACGCTTTCATGACTGCTTTTACACAGGGATTTGCAGAAATCCCTGGACCTCCTGGACCAAGGGTAAGAAACTAGACTACTAAACTACAGTGTATATTACCATACAATACTAAAGGCGCTAACTCTTTCAGGAGGTTGTAGGTAGTTGATGTCTTATTAATTGTATTTTCAGGGTAAAGATGGCGCTGATGGACCTCCAGGACAACCAGGTCAAAAGGTCAGTGAATATTAGTGAAGATATTAGCCACAAAATGAATACTTTATCAGAAACACTGATCATATTCTGAATTTCCGTTCTCTTTAGGGAGAGCCAGGTGATATCGGACGACCAGGTTTTCCAGGACTGGAGGGAGAAAAGGGGGAGCGGGTGAGTTTATTTGAGGTCATCCTTGGCTTTGTCTTCCTCTTCTTAAGCTTGTTGTGTTGTGTCACTGTGTACAGGGGCCCAAAGGGGACAAAGGTGAACAAGGACATAAGGTATAATGATCATTTTTAAACATAGAGATACACAGTTTGATAGTTTGATACTAAATGTAAGCGTGTGTTTTTAGGGAGAGGCAGGGCGTGATGGAGTTGGTTTACCAGGACCTCCCGGACCTCCAGGACCCATCATCAATCTACAAGATGTAAGTAACATTTCAGCTCAGTCAGAAGGATTCAAAAATGACCTTGAACAAATGTTGTATTTTATGTTTCTTTATTGTTCCACAGATTCTGGTGAACGATACAGATGGTACCTTTAACCTCTCAGGGATTTTAGAAGCACTGGCACCGGCTGTAAGTTCTATAAAACTTTGATCATTTTTACAGTGTTGTCTTTTCATTTGGTTCATTTTAGCTTGTGCATGCATTCCCATTTCATCATTTTAATGTATGAGTTAAGTGTTATTTTGGTGGTCATGTCTTTTGTCAGTCTGCCCCAAGGCACCTATGGCTTCAGAAGGTAGCTTACCATCACCAGTGTCTGACTGTGGAGTGAATAATGTTAAATGTTTAGTGTATATAAATCAAATCTATTTTTATTGCATGTGTTTAGGCACCGCAGGGACCAAAAGGGGACATGGGGGTACCAGGTATTCGAGGCCCTCCCGGACTCAAAGTAAGTCTCTGCTCATAGACATCATTTTAATTATAAATGTAGAACTTGCAATGTTTTGTTAGCAATGCCTATATCTACAGTGTGAATATATAATACATTTTTCTTCCTCTCAGGGTGATAAAGGAGAGCCAGGGTTTATCATTGCCGCAAATGGAACAATGATTTCTGCTGTACCAGGACCAATGGGGCCTAAAGGAGCCAAGGTTAGACTTTTACACAGACAATGACAATCAACTATTCAAGTCTTGACTAATAATAATGCTGCTGGTTTCATTTAATAGGGAGACGTTGGTGTGGCCGGACCTCCTGGACTCACAGTAAGTGTTCAATATTATTCTCTATAGTATACTTTCTTTAACTTTGCCCCTTAAAATAGATGAATGTATTTTCTTCCAGGGACCTACAGGACCCCCAGGACCTAAGGGAGAATTTGGCTTCCCTGGCCGACCTGTGAGTACTTGCCAAACAACATCAAAAAGCAATCTATGCTAGCTTTGTTAAATGTATGGTCTGTCTTTATGCAGGGTCGTCCAGGCTTGAACGGACAGAAGGGAGAGAAAGGGGACTTAGTTGGTCAGTCGGTGAGTAAGACTAGAAGCAGGAATAATTACTCGGGGTTTTTTTGTTTTTTACAAATTTTGTTCACATTTTGTCTACATCAGGGACCTCCTGGGCCTCCAGGACCCCCGGGGCGACCAGGAATCTTCAACTGCCCCAAAGGAGTAAGTAACACAGACGAATCAATTCAAACAGCTTATATAAAAAAAATAATATCATAATTCATTGTATATTTAATTAACTGTGTCCTCTGTACCGTGTGAAGACAGTGTTCCCCATTCCACCCAGACCCCACTGCAAAATGCCTGTAAGTCCCAGGTCTGGTCAGGTTTAGGTCTGAAAAAAAACCAAAGACCAATTTGCATGTGGGTTTGCATTTAACCTTTGCACCTGTTTGGACTGATCAGATATGAATATGTATCAGATGCATGACCTCGCTCCTCGTGTGTTAAGTGCATGTTATCTTACGGTCTGTTCCCTAACCAGTATTACATCATTTTCAAATTAATTGACGATCAAGTCCACATTGTCGAGACCTAATATTAAATCTCGAACCTTTTCGGATTAGTTCATTGTGTACGTAGACAAAGAAAGGACCAACAACAAGACCTAGTGACGAACCAGTTCAGAACATTAACAGTGTGACGAAGGCCCTGCACTGATGCATGGAGCTCAGTGAAAATGATGAATGTGGCACCAGAAGACAGCCAACAAAAACTAATTTCTCCATTTTCTCTAGATTATTGATAGACTGGTTCAGTGTTGTCATTTTGGTTAACATAATGTATTTTCTGCATGATGCATGAAGGAATAAATCAGTTGGCATGTGTCACTGGGTGATGGTGGCAAAGTGATTAATTCAAATTAGCTTGCTAACATTATGGCTTTTTCTGCAGCTTAATCCTGATGGCACAGTCGCAGCTGGTGAGTGGACGGCCTTTGGTCCAGATCTGTGAATTTATCAAAAAGTGTGGCTTAAATTGATTAAACTAAATAAACTAAATCTTTTCAAAAAGGAATCTGTCAAACTGGACCCAAAGGAGAAAAGGGGGAGAGAGGGTTTCCTGCACTTCCTGGTTCATCAAGTGTGTACATTGTATATTTCTACATTATTCCAGCCTAATAAATCACAGAACATATCAAATAAATCACAGAACAGATCAAATAAATCACAGAACAGATCAAATAAATCACAGAACAGATCAAATAAATCACAGAACATATCAAATAAATCACAGAACATATCAAATAAATCACAGAACAGATCAAATAAATCACAGAACAGATCAAATAAATCACAGAACAGATCAAATAAATACAAACTATATCAGAAAGTATTTTAAAGTAACGTCCTTTGCTTCTTTTAATCTTAGACCCGTTTCTTCCCAGAGGAGGCTGGGTAAGTTAACCAGATAGTTCTATCAAGACTAACTACACCTATACAGATGTATGAAACCATATGTATTTATCTTTCACAGGGAGAAGATGGCCTTAAAGGAGAAAGGGGAGAGGCGGGGTTTATGGGACAGCCAGGTTTCCCCGGGAAACCAGGACCTGTGGTGAGTCAACACAGAAAACTACCCTACACTCATATATGGACTAAGGCGATACTTCAAACATGCTCTGACTCTATTTGAATATTTAAATTAAGTATAAACCTACCCCACAGGGCCCTAAAGGGGACTCTCTGGTGGGACCCCCAGGCCCTCCTGGAGTTCCCGGTTCACCTGGAGTCCCAGGGTACGGTCGACCTGGGCCCCCCGGACCTCCAGGACCCCCGGGACCAATCTCCACCTCCAGATATGGAGCAGGTATGAGAAATGTTAACCAGTTTTGTATAAAATATGTGAGAACATGAGAGAATGTGGATGTTAGATTTCTTATATCTCATTCTGTTACAGTAAGCATTGCTGGACCCCCAGGACCTCCTGGTCCACCAGGATATGGAGCATCTGTAAGTTTGTTTAAATGATCTCTCCTAACTGTGAAAGTTACATTGAGACAATACCAACTACAAGTCCTTACATTTAACATGATGTTGATTTCACCGTGTCTCCAGTTGAAGACCTTCTCGAGTCGTGAGAGTATGATGCAGCACACTGTGAGAGACACTGAGGGGACACTGGCCTTTGTCTCTAGCACTGGGAGTCTGTTCATTAAGGTGGAACTGGGCTGGAAGGAGATACAGGTATAACATGTTTCTGTATACCGTACATATATGTATGGTATGACTCTACAGTACATAAATGTGTATTTACTACATCATACTTATAAAGCCTTTTGTATGTTCTGTGTCAGCTTGGCAGTCTGATCTACCTCTCTAATAATATCATTCCACAAGACGAGGTGTGTATTTACAGTTTTACTTGTAGTAATAGTAAACCATCCCTAGTTACTAACATATTTCTATTATTCTTTCAGCCAAGTCATGTTGCGAATCAGATTAATGGACCCACAATGGAGCGAGTGCGGTCCGTGAATGAAAGGGTAAGAGTTAACCACATTCAGCAGTACTTCACATCACTACTACATTTGATCAGACGTGATGTTAATTAGTTACATTTAGTTGAATAACTTTGTACTTGTAGCAATGTAGCAGTAGTTTTGAAAGAATGTAATTTATTTTGCTTATCTCTATTTTAGCGTCAGGAAATACCATTTCTCTCATTACATGCCACATATTTTTATTCTACTGTAGTTCTACTTCTACTTGACCCTAACCCTCACTGTTTTTGTTTTGACCCACAGTTGACTCTAGTGGCCCTGAACCAGCCTCACTCTGGTCTCATGCCTGGACTAGACTCTGCAGACAGACTGTGTTATGAACAGGCCAAAGCCATGGGTCTCACTCCCAACTACAGGGCCTTCATGTCTTCTCACAGACAAGACCTGGTTCATGTGGTGTATCCGGGCTTCAGAGACAATCTGCCAGTCACCAACCTCAGGGTAAGCATTATACAACTGGCAACTGACTCAAATCATTTGCAGATTGATAATGTAAACATAAAAAAGTGTTTGGCTGACATCATGTACACAGTTCAACACCTTGAGCCCAAATCCCTATATAGCATATATAGTGTCCCAATGTGTACTGAATTAAAAACGTATGCAATTTCCTACATTGCATTATGAAAAGTAGTGGGCATCAATGGTCACTATGGTCTTTAAACTGTATACAACATTTTTGAATGAAATGAGATACAATACCGACCTAAAGTAACATGATTATTGTCCAAAACAGTTAACTACTGTATAGAGTCTAATATAGTGGACCAGGGATCACTGTAGGGCACAACCCCATAACCCTTTTACTGCCTGTGGGTTGAGTCCAGATGCTTGTGGATATGAACAAATACTAAACATGTACATGCGTAAAAGAAATGTTTGTTTGAGACCGTATCTAACTTTACATTTTTTCTCCAGGGAGATATTTTGTTCAGAAGCTGGCGGTCCATATTTAGTGGTGATGGTGCACCAATCCACACCAGGATACCCATCTACTCCTTCGACGGCCGGGACGTTTTAGTCGATCCTTTCTGGTGAGGAAACCATTTTACTTCCAAAATGTTAACTGACGTCTATGGTTAGGTTTGACTACAATTTCAGGAAAGATCAGTAATGGCCCAAGGGAGAAATTATTACGATTTGGTGATGATTGGAAATTACTGTCTGTGGACGATAATATCTGTACATCTTTCACACCAAGTCAATATTTTGCTTTCTAAGTACCATATAATCAAGACTAAATCCAGACAAAGCTAATTCTAAATCTAGTAAAAAATAGATAAAACAAAATAACTAAATTAACTAACTAACTAACTAACTAACTAACTAACTAACTAACTAACAACATGGTCAACATACATTAACCTTTTCAGGACACATGTGATTCAATGTTCAATCAATGTAATGTAATTATTCACATTGGCTATTTATTTCCCAGGCCTCACAAACACGTATGGCACGGCTCCACCAGCAGGGGGCACCGCGTGGTGGATAAACACTGTGAAAGTTGGGGTGCGGACCATGTTTCGGTGATGGGACAGTCTTCGAGCCTCACATCTGGTTTGTTACTGGGACAACAGACGAGGAGCTGCTCAAACCAGTACATAGTGCTTTGTATAGAGACCCACAAGAACCATTAAAACCAATGTGATGCCACTCCACTGAAGAGCCCAGCCGAAAGTCCACCAACAAACAATGAACCAGTCTGTGTCATTGGTTTAAAGGGTCCCTATTATGTTCACTTGACTTTTCTGAACTTTCTACTGTAATGTCGTTTCCGATCAAAAATATACCCAGAGCTGTAATATGTTTCATTCAGACATGTTTGCTGAGGCAGTGACCTTCTCAGGAGCTTTCATTTATCGATGAGGATAGGTGAAGAAGCCTCACCTTACTGCTACTTTCCCTTAGTTTGCATTAGCTTTAGTACTGCAGCAAAAGGCCTGCAGGGGGAGAGAGGGCCTCAAAGGGACATGCTCCTAATTTGATCTTTTTTAGCAGAGAGAAGTAAAATGTAGAGATCAACAGAATATATTCCAAAAGTTTCACATAATGTGACCCCTTTATTCATTTGAACCCCACAAAAATACAAAATGTTGCTTTTTGATGTCTATTTATTTTTCCATGACAATTATGTATTGCAAATAAAGGTGCTATTAGAGTACGTATATTTATGAAGTCATAGAGTGTATATAAAGATAGGGGTGAAGCAACATGTTAAACCTTGAATACATTGTTGCCATTAATCTGCCCCAGGGCAGCTGGGCTACAGAGGTAGCTTACCACCACCGGTGTGTGATAAGAATAACAATAACTTTATCTTTATATACAGTCTACAGAGCTTTAAATGTGTCATTTTGAGTCAAATCCTTGTAGCATGAAAGTGTATTTTTCCCCAGGTTGACTCACAGTAATATGGCACATATTGTACAATACAACACATAGTCATAACAACAATTAATTAATCACTAGTGCTCAGGCCACTTCTGCTAAAATAGAAAAAGTCCCAAAAAACAGATAACATACTTTTACCTTATGAGCCCTTTGTTCATGTTGTTCATGTTTACAGGTTTTTCAAGACTTTCCAGATGTTTCCATCACAACCAGTGTTTCCACCTAGTAAACCTAATGCACTGTACTTCCTGTTTCTGCATGTTGACATCTAAAGCAGTTGTTCAAAAAATCCCAACAGCTCTGCCTTCCATAGGCTTTTTATTTATTTTAATTCAAGACTTATTTAAGCTGCCGCAGCACATAACGTAAACAGTTCAATTGAGTAAATTTAAGAATGTAATTTATCTTGTTTTTGTTTTGTTTTGTTTTTTGTCTGTGTTTTTGTACAATGTGTTTTATGCCGGTTTCGGTAACAGTCACGACGTTGTAAGTAAATTATGTTTCAAAAGTTTTTCAAAAAGCAAAGCCCCAAAGAAAAGTGTTTTATAAAAAAAATAAAAAAATATTAGTGCTTTGTTGAATAAAGTTTGTTTTCATAACACTGACAATCACTATACAAGATTTGGACAATCCTATTACATAGTGCTTACAGACTGTTATGGAAATAGTACAGAAGAATAATGAGACAGTTTTCTGAATCGATAAGTGGGTTGACTTTATTCAGATACTAGGAGAACACAGATCAGCCACTCAGAGATGTTAAATAGTGTTCTACCTTTTGTCTTAAACAGCCACAATTTAACATAACTGTCAAAAGAGAGCAGTTGTCCAACCTGAATTCTCAGACAGAAGAATTACAAGACAAGTGAACCTACAAATGATACATATTTAGCCTTTAGCTCAGTGATATTATTGTAACATTGCAGATTGCTTAATAATATATGGCTCACTGAAAATTACTCATCTTTGCTCCTTTCCTTGGTCTGCTGATGCGTGGGTGGGTCTAACACATACATACAACCACACACCCACTCAGTATTGACAAGTGAAAAAAATTGTGCCAATATTTTAACCAAAATGCCAAAACAGCAATCGATTTCCTTGGTTATAGCCTCTGAGCAAATGTATGATGCCAGCGCCCAGGATGCCCAGGAGGCATTGGACCTTAAAGATAGCAGCACACCTGGCTTCACGTGCAAACCCTTGTGAGGAACTCTGCGCACTGATATGCTGAATTGCCCAATGGAACTTTTGGTCATTTTCGTAATCAAACTGGGTTTGACGGTGAAACCACAACCAATATGGAAGCACTGTATTCAAACAGTTGGCTTTCAAAGGTCGAGGGGCAGAAAGACAAATATATGCCTTGTGGACTGTCGGGGCACTCTGCTTTTGACTTCACGACTGCTAGACATGACTCTACTACAGGTAAACTATAAAATATACAAAGTGTGGCGTGGTTTGGTCCTGGTTTTAGTAAAGTTAGAACCCGGTTTATTCCTGATTTAACTCATTTAGATCTGATATAGTGTTTACTCCTGGTTTAGTCCTGTGTTTGGCCTGACTAAGACCATGTTTAATCCTAACTTGGTCCTGGTTAAGTCTGGGTTTAGTCCTGAGTTTGGCCTGACTAAGATCATGTTTAATCCTAACTTGGTCCTGGTTAAGTCTGGGTTTAGTCCTGTGTTTGGCCTGACTAAGATCATGTTTAATCCTGACTTGGTCCTGGTTAAGTCTGGGTTTAGTCCTGGGTTTGGCCTGACTAAGATCATGTTTAATCCTGACTTGGTCCTGGTTAAGTCCTGATTCAGTCCCTATTCTGTCGTCTTTTATAGGTTGTATATGTCCTTCTCTTGGCTGCAGTGGCCACTCACAGCCAGTCCTTTCACCTTCACAACTGCCCCAAACCATCTCTTCAAGATAACTTCAATGTCTCGAAGGTATTCAATCATTGGTTTATCATTGTCCCAGTAGTATCTCATCTCTGTATGTATCATGACAAATGAAGGGCTTTGCTTGACTTTAGTATTTAGGAACCTGGTATGAAATAGAGAAACTCCCAGCAATGTTTGAAAAAGGGAACTGTGTCCAAGCAGCATACAGCCTGCGGTCAGACGGGAATGTACGAGTTTACAACGCAGAGCTACTGTAAGAACTCTTTATATTTACCCATATTGTTATGTCTGTAGACCCTTTAAAACGTGTGTCATATGGAATGTTCAGAATTCAGGATTGGAGGCGACTGGAGCAAAAGTGAGTTCACTTTATTAAAAAAAGTAGTGTTTGTGGCGATGGATAGAATAATTCTGAGCATAAAATAAAAAAAAAATTGTGGTCTTCAACATTTCTGTGAGGACTTGTTTAGTAAAACCAGAAAATGAGGAATTTTGCCTCCAGCAAAAAGTCTAACCGTTACTAATGTGTACATTAAACATGAGGTACTAACTAATGTTCCCTAACCAGGCTCTGACATCACCTACATGTAGCAGAGTGGTTGTCATGTGTCAAAACCATCTTCATTTGCAATATTTTAATTCTAATTTCTCCATTGAAAATGTATTATGGTCTGTTGCTTCCATTTTAGAATTTAGAACTTTCTGTAACAAACTTTGAAATGGTCGATAGGACTATTGTGACAGGCTGTGTTGTACTGTTTGGGTACATTGCAGGTCTAATGGGAAGATAAACTCAATCGAGGGAGTTGCCAAAATTGAAGACCCAACCCAACCGGCCGTTTTATCAGTCAGCTTCTTCAGAGGTAATAATATCTCAATAACCTGAGGTATTATAAAGAGGTAGCGTATCTATACCCCTGGGCCGTATATAAACCTCAGAAAATACTAGAAAATAAAGCTGTTTCTGAAATGCAAATTCTTTTCAGGGCAAAGATGTGACCCACCCAGACATTATATGAGAAAGGATTTCTTTGTCCTGGTTTTGTCTTGGTTTAGTTCTGGTTTAGTCCAGGTGTACATCTGATTTATGTTATTTGAGGATATGTGTGTTAAAGACCTTTTGTACTTAAAGGTGTCTACAATATTGGATAGATGAAAAATGCTACAAAAATACTTCCAGACTTAGTCAAATTGATTGTTCCTTGTGTTGAACCTGCATTTCTCATAGGATCAATTAAGCATCTATCTAATCCACTCGTTTCTCCGCAGGCCTCCCAGCCTTTCCATACATGGTGCTGTCCACAGACTACACCACCTACTCCCTAGTCTACTCCTGCTCAGATTACTTCGGTCTTTTTCATATAGACTTTGCCTGGATCCTGTCTCGAAGTCGACACCTCAGTAACTCCACTGTCAGTGAACTGCAGGACAAACTAACGGAGATGGGCATCGATATAACACGTCTGTCAGTCACAGATCAGACAGACTGTGACGCTATGGCCTCAGTGTGAACAGTGTGATACTTTCAGTGTTGTTGACTTTATAATACACCTCACCAAGTCCAACTAGAACTACAACGTCTACCTTTTAATTCTATAATAATAATAATAATAATAATAATAATAATATTTCCCCTTTCCTGTTTGTTTGTTCGTACGCACGGTGTTGTCAATAAAACCAATATTATAAAAGTGCCCTTCGCCTGCCCCTTGACCTCTGACCCCGCTCACTTCCGCCTCCCCGGTGACCTTCCGGGTCGTGAGTTTCGTTTTGGCTGTGCACTTGTGCAGTTGGGACTCCTGGTGCGATGAGTCCGACTCTCATCTCGGAGCTCCTGTCCTCCACCATGTAGCCATGTGTCTTTGGCTCCTGTGTAACGAGTATGGAACAATCACTGTGATGAAACGACTGAACATGAACTGGCCACATATGCTTCATATTATATTCAATTATAGATTATATACATAAATGCAACACTGTTTTAACAATGAACTTATCTGTGCGTCTTTTAATGGGTTAACGTTATATTCTTCAGGTGAAACTCCTGAAGTGGCGGTTGGGCTTAAGCTAAAGCTAACATATATAATAATAATAATAATAATAATAATAATAATAATAATAATATTGTTCTTATTATTGTACGGAAGCCCTAAGAGGACTTAGATTGCAACTTTATAACTTAAATATATATTTATATTTATATATATTTATATTTATATAGGACTTTAGGACTTCCGTATTTGTTGTTGTTATTTTATTAATTGTATTTTATTTTCATCATTATATTTGTCACTGGCTAATTGTATGAATTCAGTTCATGTGGGATGCTAAGAGAACAAGTCTGAAAGTTTATTTTATTACATTTAAAACTGCGCCCTCGTCCTCCGGAGACCACTGACAGGAAGTGCTGTCCTGACAACACAAATGTAGGGACTGCGCTTGAGCCGCACGTCAGCTACACTCCGGAGACTCACGGGAGACGCGGGGGACACGGCGAGATGTGGCTGTTTACCTGCCTTATTATTGTCAGTGTGCCGTGTTTTTCTTCAGCCACAAGAAATGACAAGCCTGTTATTGGTGAGCTCATGAACATTACCGTCTCTCTAAACGTAGCTCGTTGCGAAGTTCATCTTTCTTAACTATGGCCACAGTGGTTCTAACTCACTCCACCAACGTGTAGGTACTCAAACCTTCCACGAGTACTACCCAGGACTAACCCACAAATAAACTTAAACATGTCCAAACTAGGGCTAAACACAAACCACGACTAATCCAGTTCTAAGCTAGGTCTAAACAACAGCACTAAGCAAGGACTAAGCAGGTCAAACCAGCTCTAGGTACCACCAGAGAGAGCCCATGTACCACCAGAGAGAGCCCATGTACCACCAGAGAGAGCCCATGTACCACCAGAGAGAGCCCATGTACCACCAGAGAGAGACCATGTACCACCAGAGAGAGACCATGTACCACCAGAGAGAGACCATGTACCACCAGAGAGAGACCATGTACCACCAGAGAGAGCCCATGTACCACCAGTTTGATAACCAATGTACTAGTAAATTATGTTTAATTATTTAGTGAACTGGACATTGCCCTTAGTGAATGAATGTGTAACTAACTGACCTCTGCTCTATAACAGGATTATGTGGAAGAAGGTAAACAAATGTAACATAATGGATTTAGCTCCTAGTTTGTGAATATAATACAGAGTGCAGAATGTGGAGAGTGGAAAACTCATCATATTGAACTAAATGTCAGTTTTTTGTGGCTGTAGGGATCTTGGCTCAAGACATTCTTGATGCTAAGCCCAACCAAGAGTCCTACATTGCTGCTTCGTATGTTAAATATGTGGAGTCGGCCGGAGCAAGAGTCATCCCTGTCATGTGAGGATTGATATGAACAGTATTTATTCATATGATGAAATGTGTTACCTGTTTTTGCAAAATTCTTTAGGATAAACCAGACTGATGAAGAGTACAAGGCACTATTCAGTTCCATTAATGGGTAAATGTTTGCACATTAATTTACTGTATAAGTATGTAACTTAAATATGGCTGATTTATTTTTCCAGGATCCTTATCCCTGGAGGAAGTGCTAGTATCTACTCGTCTGGTTACGCCAGAGCTGCAAAAATATTTTATAATCTAGCAATAGAGGTATGATAAAACATAGAAATAATGCTCAGAAATATATAATTTCTTATCTTAAAAAGAATATCTCATTGTATTAAACTGTAACAATTATAATATAATTATAACTTAACAAAAACAATACAAAATTGACCCAATACTATTAAGCTCAATGAAAACAGGGGTTAACATTTATTGTGTTACTGTTACTTAAAACTCTAGTTCTCTTTCAGGCCAATCAGAAAGGAGACTACTTCCCGGTGTGGGGCACATGTCTGGGATTTGAACAGCTGGCCTACCTCACCGCTGGGAGGCCAATACTAGTGAATACAAACACCACCAGTGTGTCTCTGCCTCTCAACTTCACTAATGGCATGGACCTTACCCAATGTACCCAAGATCTGTGGTTTTTAGAACTGTCGGTAATAGTTGAATATAAATGTATTGTTTTACAGAAGCTAACAGCAGCAGGATGTTCAGGGAGTTCCCGGCTGAACTCATGGAGGCACTGGCCACAGAGCCACTGACAGCAAACGCACACAAGTGGAGCGTGTCAGTGGAGGTAATGCTGGGTTTCAGGTGACATCACAACATGCTATAGCCCCCCTATACATTTTAATAGGAGACAATCTGCAGATTGTGTGTGGTTGGATAGATATAGGGAGTAATGGACCATGTCACTGATAAAAATGATCAGATTCAACATTTGTGTTTTTTTGGAGGGATATTTCTAATAGAAAGCACATATAGTTAATACAGAAATATGGCCCCTGCCCCACCATCTGAGGGTATGACATCTCATTCTAGAACCTGAAACCCAGCAATAGTATATTGGCATAACCACATCATCCTAATTATAACTGATTATATAAATGTATGCTTACAGACCTACAACACAAATGAAGAGCTGAAGAAGTTTTACAAAGTGCTCTCCACAAACACTGATGGAAGAATAGAGTTCATTTCTACAATGGAAGGTAACGAAACGTTTGGCAACATCGGTCACACCAGAGCTGTATAACACAGTTGGACTATGCACTAGAAGTCGTTTTTTACGTCCCCCTTCAGTTTTTAAGGTCATTGTGTTTTTTGCATGTTTACTCTTCCCATTTTTCCAAGCATACGACTATCCCATTTACGGAGTCCAGTGGCATCCAGAGAAGAATGCATTTGAATGGACCAGACCGTATTATGTCCACTCCTCCAATGGAATCAAAGTCACATTTTACTTTGCAGACTTCTTTGTCAGTGAAGGTATGGATGATGCATAATTATTTTATATATTTTTTTTTTCTTTAATAAAATGTGTTGTATTTTGTGCTGTTAACAGCCAGGAAAAATGGCCACTCTTTTGAAAGTGAAGAAGCAGTGAGGAAGTTGGTCATTTACAACCACATTCCTGTTTACACTGGAGACAAGAGCACCTTTGAACAACAATACTATTTCTAATGGATGATTTTATCAGGCTGTTATGAAAAGGATTAGGGCCATTGTATTTTCAAGTCAAAATCCATGCATATAAACTATAAAAATGCATTTAAATATTGATAATGTTGTCACATTGTGTTTTTCTCACATAACGTTTCAGAAAGTATATTTTACTATTACCGACCGACCCACAGGCAGCGGATAATGGCCACACACAATAAACTTTTAACATATGAGCGCCCCCATGTTTATGACCCCTATGGGACTCTGGACACACTTACTTTGGCAGAGAGCAATGAAACGTGGTACAGTGTACCCCACATAAAATATCATTATGACCCCACCCTACAACAAACAGGAAGTCGGCCATTTTGGATTGAAATGGGAAAGTCAGGTATATTTGACAGCCTCTAACTTGCACTACTAGGATGTTTCCAGTTTAGGTTCAGTGAAGGTTTATTACAGATCACACATAAGGTTTGCATGGCCATGGGTTGTTACAGATTAGATACCATGTCTGCCCTGTGAACAACTGACCACTAACAGTGAAATCTAATCCTATTAAGATCATCTTTCTGGAGGGGGGCATCCACCTCAGATGTTGAGCCTTGATCTTCACTCCCATAGGCTAATTGGATTTCTTCACCATTGGTTTGGTTAGACAGCAATGTCATCATAGTAGCCAGGGCCATAGGTTCTCTCCCTACATGGTCTCCTCCATGTTGAGAATAACAAAACGGTATAGGAATGCATCCCCCTCCTGTCATAACTCCTGTCCCAGAGCAGGGCCTGGCACATCCTTCTACAACTTGTACAACTAGAAGTATACTAATTAGTGTTTAACATAAGCAGAATGAAATGTAAGCATTATAATCAATTTGCTGGATCTTTACATATACATAGTTACATATCATGAAGACACTGAACTGGATTGAGATTGGCACAATGGGTACAATTAATGACAATTAAATAATTAACTAGATAATGCCCTGAAGCACATTAATTGAGCCATTACAATGAAACTTGGTACAGTGATTCTCCACAGTGTACCTAACATACAATAATATTTTGGCCCAACCCTAAAACAGGAAGCCAGCCATTTTGGGTTGAAATAGGGAAGTCAGGTATATATGACAGCCTCTAACTTACACATACTTTGCGATTAGGCTCAAACATGAAACGCTTAATTACCCCCCGGCCTTGAACACATCTGACCAGTATGATGCCAGTTACCTCTGTAGCGCCCCCTATAGACTGAAAGAACAATGTAGTTTTAGGGAATTTTACTAAATTTGGCAAAAACATTCTCAAACATCCAGACAAATCAAAAAAGTGAAATAGATCCTTCCAATATTTGTCACGGTTTGGGAGTAAGGGCCTATTAATTGCTCGTTAACAATATAGAAACCCTTAGAAATCACACAATGTCTGATTAAGGTGCCCGTTGGTGACAGTTGTAGCAGACGTATGAGGCCGTTTCGCTGATATACACCTTGCTGTCAAAGACGACAGCACAGGCCTAGTGTCTTCCATTATTGAATCTTGGCCATAAGATGGCAGTAATACTTACTATGTTAATTGCAATCCTCATTAGTGTTGAATTCCATGAAGAAGAATCAGTGTTGCTGAGGTTAATGTCAAGACCAGGCTGAGCACCCTGCATTCGTTTCCATGGTGACCGAGGGAAACGTGCCAGTTTCCTTTGATTACACAAAGACAAAGGCCTAACTTCTATGTTACCTTTGACATTGTAAAGGACACTCCATTATATAGTGGGGCAGTATTTGCCAGAGAGAGACACATATTTACATAAATTGCATATACGCTATTAGCAATACTATTTTTAGCAACATAGCATAAACAATGGGCAAAAAAGGACACAAAAAGAACAAATTCCAGCCTCTGGTATCTTTTGGGATGTGTGGGACGCAAGGTTATTTAGCAGACCTGCCAACTGACCCATCAAAGGACAACCTAATGTGGACAACATGTTCATATGCAGAAACGGTATGTCCAAATATCCCAGCCATGTCAGGGTTTAAGGGCTGTGAGGAGCTGCTCACAGCAACACCTGAGCCTCCATCAACTCCTTTGGCCAAGAGTCACCCAGACACAACTCCCGGAGGCTCCTCAAATGGTGAAGCTCATCCTAAATGTTTTACCAAAAGGCCCACCCAATCCGAGCTCCACCTAGAGCAACAGAAAGGGACAGCAGAACATACAGTAGATGCTGAAGAACAACCAAGGCTTCTAGAAAAAAACGGACGCCTCCACAAAGACAATGCGGCTTGTGGGATGCAGAAGATGCAGAAGGGGAAAACATGTTCAACCTCTCAAAGCTCTTCAAAGGGTGGAGTTCGTAAGAAACGTTTTGCTAAAAGGCCCGCCCAAATTGAGGTCCACCTAGAGATCCAAAAAGGGCCAGCAGAACAGAAATCTGAGGATGAAGAACGACAAAGGCTCCAGGGAAATAAAGATTACCTCCAGAAAGACAATGCAGCTTTAGAGGAAGAGATTCGGAAACTCGAACAAAGAATTGCAGAACCCAGCTGGTTTACGGAGGAAAAGCTAACCAGTGTGAAATCTGAACTTGCAAAGGAACAGCAGGAATGCAAGCAGATCACAAATGAACTGGTGAACATTCAGAAACAATATCAAGAAGCCGAAGCCGAAAGTAAGCAAAGATGGAACGCCCAGAAGGAGGTGTACGAGGCAGAGAAGATAGCTTTTAGAGAAGAAGAAAGAAAGAAAATTGGGATAGACGGCATCCTAGCTGAAATCGCAAAGGTCATCAAAGAAACAGAGGAGGTAAAGGAGGAAACACAGGAGTATATGGAGCAATATGCAACATACAATATGGAAATGTGTTGGATTGACAACAATATGGAGACTTTCAACGAGGCATTAAGAAAGGAAGTCACCTACTCATGCCACGATTTACATGATTTGTGTTCAATGCACGAAAAGCAGATGCTCCTACACCAAAAAAGATTATGGTGCGATGAGTTGCAGAACCTGAAGGCGATGATGCATATAGAGGAGGGACTCAAATTAAGGACGATGATTAAGAACCAAGAGTGGGAACAAGTCCGGAGCATGATAAATTACTTCCAGAGAAGACAAGAAGCTATCTACGAGAGCGTCCCAAACGATCTTAAATGCTGGATTCCAGAACCGAGAAGACACCGTTTCTTCTAAAAGTAATGTGTGCCCGTAGATGTACCCCTCCGATGAGGAAGAGGTGATGGAAACCTGAACGATGATCAAAACCAGGACAAACTGCAGTTTGTTCTGTTTATGATCAAAACCAGGACGATGATCAAAACCTGGACGAACTGCAGTTTGTTCTGTTTATGATCAAAACCAGGACGATGATCAAAACCTGGACGAACTGCACAGTTTGTTCTGTTTCTGATCAAAACCAGGACGATGACCAAAACCTGGACTTTTTAAGTTTAGCCTCTTCTACAGCTACTGTGGAGCTGGTAGTAGCATCACAACAAGAACTCTGCTGCTTTATCAAAAGTAATTTACTAAAAATAAAATTAAACAAATTAAATCATAAATGTTTGATGTGATTAACTTTAACAATTTAAAAATAGTACTAGATTAATGTGTGTGTATTTCTTTATGTAGAGATGTATAGAGTGAATGATTGTATATGTATATGTACAGTGGCGGGTCCACTGAGATACAGTGACTAAACGAGGACTAAATCAAGACAAAATTAAGATTAAATCAGAATGGTGTAAATATATATATATACAGGTCTAAACAGGAAATGAACCAAGTCTTAACAATAACTCAAAAAGTATTTTCTTTTCAACTTTTGCACACAGGTACATTTCATGAAGATGCAGAACTGGATTGAATTTGGTACTTCTACGATTAATGACAATTAAATATTTCACAAATTAATGTTTTGATGCACCTTTATTGAGCCAATAATCCTGCGAAATCGTGTGAATTTGACAGCCTCTAAATTGTACATACTGCTCAATTAGGTTCAGACTTGAAACACCTAATTACCCCCCAGCCCTGAGCACATCTGGCAGTTACCTCTATAGCACCCCCTATAGCCTGAAAGAAGAATGTAGTTTTAGGGAAATTTACAAAATTTCTCAAAAATCATCCTTCACAAACGTAATAATAGACAAATAGACCCTTCCCATGTTGGTCATGGTTTGGGCGCAGGGCCTCTATGACCTAAACTGTGAACTCAAAAAGTCATGCATCTTTTTCTGGACAGTTGTGTTGCCCCTCCAAGGCTCAGCTTGGTGGGGTGGTGTGTGTTCTGTGAGAGAGAATAAAAAGAGCACACATGTTGAGCTGATGCAATCTTCTCAACGTGAGGATTTATTCTTCTACACCATTATTTACATGAAAGTCATCTACTCATGACATATTATCATTCATGAAGTACAATTCCTTTCTTTATGACACTTTATATTCATTGTCATATACAGTATATATTAGCCTGAATTCAATAATATTTTCTAGTGATTAGTAATAATCCAAAACATGTCAGTTCAATAACAACACTCAGAAATATTTTATTGAATGAAAACGTTTCATACATTAACCCCTTTATATTCAAAAACTGGTTTCGACTAGCTTGTTCCGCATGGTATCTCTATGCACTCCACTAGCATTAGTAAGTTAGCTTCAATATTCATGTACTCCCAACACAATTATCTCTTGGAAAATACATTTAACTTTTCATCACATGCAACTACATCAACATCAACACCTTGTAGTTCACAAAAACAGAATGTACATACACGTTTTATGTTTTTACCAACCTGTGAGAGAATAAAAAGAGCACACATGTTGAGCTGATGCTTCTCAACGTGAGGATTTATTCTTCCTCAGGTGGTGCGTAGCTCTATTCTCTGACACTTGCGCATTGTCCGCTCTCTAGTGGCAAGCATAGATAATAACACTTACTCATTTTGAGTTAGATTAGAACCAATTGAATATTCTCATTATCTTAAAACATAATAATAACATGCACAAATAAAATTATGGGGTACCTATTTTCCTCTTACTTAACTAATTTCAACCCACTACACTTGCATATCATGAAGATGCTGAACTGGATTGAGTTTGGTACTTCTACGACTAATGAAATTTAATTAATGAACTGATTAATGCTTTGATGCACTTTTATTGAGACTTTTATTGAACATAAACAAAATTGCATGAATTTTGGCACAGTGATACCCGCTTGTGTATTTCAATGTATATAGGCAAACTAGGCCTGTGCACGGTGTATATCGGCGAAACGGCCCCATACGTCTGCCACAACTGTCACCAACGGGCACCTTAATCAGACATTGTTTGATGTCTGAGGGTTTTTATATTGTTAAAGAGCAATTAAGAGGCCCCGCCCCCAGACCATGACAAACATGGGAAGGGTCTACAATTATAGAAGTCAAATAAAGAATACCTCAACAGCGCCCCCATGTTTATGACCCCTATGGGACACTGGGGACACTTACTTTGGCAGAGAGCAATGAAACTTGGTACAGTGATTCTCCACAGTGTACCCAACATAAATTATTATTATGTCCAAACAACAACAACAACAAAACAGGAAGTCAATTTGAATTGAAATGGTGAAGTCAGGTATATTTGACAGCCTCTAACTTGCACATACTTTGCCCGATTAGGCTCAAACCTGAAATACCTAATGACCCCCCGGCCCTGAACACATCTGAATGATATGATGCCAGTTACCTCTATAGCGCCCCCTATAGACTTGAAAGACGAAAGTATTTACAACATTTCTCAAAAATCATCCTTCACAAACATCAAAAAAGACAAATAGACCCTTCCCATGTTTGTCATTATTTGGGGGCGAGGCCTCTTCATTGCTTGTTAACAATATAAAAACCCTGATTAAGGTGCCCGTTAGTTACAGCTGTAGCAGACGCATGGGGCAGACGTATGGGGCCGTTTCGCAGATGTACATCTTGTTGTCGGGAACGACAGCGTGATTATTCAATGGCCCCAGGTTTTAATCTCTCCTCTCACTTCAACGATGTCGTCAATATGATGGCAGTTACCTCTATAGCGCCCCATATATACTGAAAGAAGAATGTTGTTTTAAGGAAATTTAAAAAATTTGGCAAAACCATCCTTGACAAACATCAAAAAAGTCAAATAGACCCTTCCCATGTTTGTCATGGTTTAGGGGTGAGGCCTCTTAATTGCTCATTAACAATATTAAAACCCTTAGAAATCACACAATGTCTGATTAAGGTGCCCGTTGGTGACAGTAAACATATGGGTGCGTCTCACCGATATACACCTTGCTGTCGGGGACGACAGCACGGGCCTAGTTGTTTTTTCTAGTTCAAACACACCCTGTGCACAGGGTGTGTTTATCTGCTGTCTTTTTTATACGTCATGTTTTTCTTTCCATGTTGCACTCTGGGGATGCACCTGGGACGCACGAGACACTCACTGCAGATGACGTGCTGTGAGTGTCAGTGTAAGCCTCGAACAACAGACGCACAGGACACGGCGAGATGTGGCTGTTTATCTGCGTTGTTCTTGTGAATTTATCCTGTTTTTCTTCAGCCTCAAGAAATGACCTGCCTATTATTGGTAAGATTATGGGCATAACTAGTGGTGGGCGATTTGGTGATGATTTTTTTAGACAATTTTGTTTCACGATTTCCTGGGAATCGGGTTGTTTACATATGTACAAGCGACCAAATAAGGCCGGGGACACACTGGTTGCGGTTATTTTTCCACGCTGCTCTACCGCGCTGAAGCTTCTACGCAGTGTGTACGCACCCCGTGTTGTGTTATTTGTGTTTATTTTGTCGTAAAAGGATAAATAAAGCATGCCCTTGATTTGTGGGGAGTACAGTGATTAAATATATGCGCTTTTAACAACTTTGTTTGGTCACTTTGCGTAGCAGCTTCGGCGCGGTAGAGCAGCGCGGAAAAACAACCGCAACCAGTGTGTCCCCGGCCTTAGTTGGTCACTTGTACATATGTTAACAACCCGATTCAAACGCCAGGCGATATTCGCTCTGTTCGCTTCTGAGGGCCATCTGCTGTCAAAAGAGCTGCCTACGTCTGACAATCTACAGTGGGGCAAAAAAGTATTTAATCAGCCACCAATTGTGCAAGTTCTCCCACTTAAAAAGATGAGAGCCAGAATGGGGGAAAAAAATCCAAGAAATCACATTGTAGGATTTTTAATGAATTAATTGGTAAGATTTCTGGCTCTCACAGACCTGTAACTTCTTCTTTAAGAGGCTCCTCTGTCCTTCACTCGTTACCTGTATTAAAGGCACCGGTTTGAACTCAATATCAGTATAAAAGACACCTGTCCACAACCTCAAACAGTCAGACTCCATTCTCCACTATGGCCAAGACCAAAGAGCTGTCAAAGGACACCAGAAACACAATTGTAGACCTGCACCAGGCTGGGAAGACTGAATCTGCAATAGGTAAGCAGCTTGGTGTGAAGAAATCACAGAACTGTGGGAGCAATTATTAGAAAATGGAGGACATACAAGACCACTGATAATCTCCCTCGATCTGGGGCTCCACTCAAGATCTCACCCCTAGTGAATGACCTGCAGAGAGCTGGGACCAATGTAACAAAGGCTACCATCAGTAACACACTACGCCGCCAGGGACTCAAATCCTGCAGTGCCAGAATTGTCCCCTGCTTAAGCCAGTACATGTCCAGGCCCGTCTGAAGTTTGCTAGAGAGCATTTTGATG
>JAVQKC010037223.1:0-17865 GCA_036025475.1 Philypnodon macrostomus
ATGGTACCTCCTGCGGGTGGTGGGTCCACGGGAGGGCCTGACAGCGTGTGCACGGGCGGGGACTCGAACCACCGACCCTAAATCTGGTTGAGTTCTAGTTAAATCTGGTTGAGTTCTAGTTAAATCTTGTCCTGCTTCAGACCTGAGTTAGTTCTGGTTCAAACCATATATAGGGCCAGTTTTGTCCTTTATTTTGGCCCATTACCTGAGTTAGCCCCTGTTTAGGCTCATTTTATTGCAATAAAATAGTTCTTAAAACGCGAAACATTTTCTCAGTTGGAACTTGGTGTGAAATGGTGTGAAAACTCAAATTTACATATAACATGGGACACATCCAAACACAGAACAACAGTTTACCACATGAACCTCCATGTGAGCACAGACACCAGGGATGAAAAATGATGGCATGTCATCCGCTGGGAGAAGAAGATGGAGCTGATTCACCGTGTGTTCAACATGTCTGCCCTGAAGAAACATCAACGTGAAATCTCGAAAAATAGATGACACAATCCCAGGAGGCTGTAGTGTGTCTCCAACAAGCTTTCCCCCTGATCTCTCGTTCACTTTTGGCTTCCTACTTCAACCCAAAGATGTATTCTTCCCCGTTTGACTTTCCATTTTTAGCCTCCTCCGTTGCTGCTTGAATCCCAGGATGATTTTGTTGCAGTCATTTTGTGAGTCGTGTAGAGTAGGATTTGTGGAAACACATGCAGAACTAGCGGGACACTGTGACTGACCTGATTGTTGAGACGAAGAGACAAGATGCAATAAAGGGGAAGGGAATGAGGGACGGCAGAAGATGGAAGTAGTTCTGAGAAATGTAACAAGTTTTAATGAATCATGCACCAAACTCCTAGTTGTTAGGTAGAGTCTAGAACAGGGGTGGGCAAACTGCGGCCCGGGGGCCACATGCGGTCCTTTTGGCTCTTTAATCCGGCCCTCCAAGCATTTTCTCATATTTTTTAAATGATAAAATATTACCAATTTATCTCACGTTGATATAACCTGCAGTAACCAGTTAACTCCACACGGACATATGTTTTCACTGAGGTCCGATCGAAGGCTGTATGTCTCAATTGTGAAGAAATGGTTTCAGTTTACAAAGAATACTATATCAGCCGGCCCGCTTCGCACATTTATAAACCCCATGTGGCCTTTGAGTCAAAAAGTTTACCCACCCCTGGTCTAGAAATATGGTGTTTGACACTTGGACATGTGACTAATGATAAACTAAAGCATGCATCTTCTGCCTATTGGAGGGGTACACTCTGGACAATAACCAAATAGATACAGGGCTGACATATAGACACACAAAAAGAGATACCTAAAACAAAGTATGGTATGGTATTCTTTTATTACAGGACATTTTGACTCATCCTCCCGTGGACCCACCACCCACGGGAGGTACCATAAAGGTGCAATGTGGATTGGGCAGTGGTCGAAGGCGGGAGTTCCCTGCTTAGACTGCCGCCTCCGCGACCCAGTTTCGGACAAGCGGAAGAAAATGGATGGATGGATGGATGGATTTTGACTCATCATTTTTACTTTAAGTGTCAAGTTAAACCAGTAAATCTGTCGAGGTTTCCCACTGTGACTGAAGTGAAGTGTACCTCACACCAAACCAAGCTTTTCCTTTCCCCGCTCACTCTCAGCAGCTCACTCTCTGCAGCTCACTCCCTGCAGCTCACTCTCTGCAGCTCACTCTCAGCAGCTCACTCTGCAGCTCACTCTCTGCAGCTCACTCTCTGCAGCTCACTCTCAGCAGCTCACTCTCAGCAGCTCACTCTCAGCAGCTCACTCTCAGCAGCTCACTCTCTGCAGATCACTCTCTGCAGCTCACCTGTGCTTCACATTCTAGACAAAGAACTTCAGGTCAAAGCTTCTGCAAAAGACACCACTGTAGAACAAAATGTATATTCAAATGGACAAAATTACTAACATGCAATACATCATTATTGATTATTGGTCAAGGAAAACTAAGTTAGAGCTAATGATTTCTTGTTTATTACTATTAAGCTTAAAACAATTGGCTTGAAGTATAAATATTTTTCATTTAAAAAACTTTGGTTGATAAAAACTAAGTATTAATTACAGTAAAAGTTAAAACATGGGTTATACTTATATACACACGCTAAAATTATTGAAATAATGAATTGATTATGATCTCAGTTAAAATACCATCATTTAAATAATCTAAGATATTATTTGAGCTAAAATATGAACTTTACAAATTTGCCAATTTGATTTAAAACACTTTATCAGCAAATTATTTAAAAAGCTGTTCAAAATGTAAATGAATTCATTGTCATTCATGGGCATTTATGGAGTTTGATGTACTTCATGTACTTGTGTCTGTTTACCTATACTCATGTACAACTACTACTGCTCAAAAAGAAAACAAAATCAAAAAACAAATGAAAAATAAAAATAAAGCAGTGAAAACTGAGTTGTGTCGTCCAAGCGTCCTTTTGTAGAAGAATTTTTTACTTTGGGCAAGACCTGAATGAGCTTTTACAAAAACCCCACTAACACATGCATGTCTTTAAACCATGACATAACCCTACAAAACTCCCCAAAAACATGCTGACTATGGAAAACTCAGGTTTAAGTGATATTGGCACTTGTGAAACGTGTTTTAGAGTGACTTTTACCATCTGTCTAGGAACAGATGAAAAATGGCCTTCTGGCTAACTCTGACTCATTGACAAAAATGTTTATTAATATGCACTGTCCCTGTAATAAATAAATAAATAAATAATATGTGGGAAAATGCTAAAGAAAAATGGTACATGTACAATAATACAGCTCTGTGTCCATACATATGTTCTGCAATCCTCTGGTTTGTAACACTGGTTTAATTGATGATCAGCTAAGTTTATAAGTGAATTACCCCTTTGCATAGGTTTACAAATACATCCCCTAATACATGGTTCCATGAAACAGACCCTCTGGCAAGCCATGTCAAATGTAAGTATGGTTGTTAACAGGGGCATCAGCAACCTTACTGGAGGCTATCATCTGTGTCGCATTGGACCAGTTCCTGACTCCTGAAGAGAGATGAAAAAATACTACAAATTAGACAACTGAGACAAACCCCCATACAACCAGGTCAAATCACATATCAAATCAAGATACATTTCCTGGAAGTACTACACTGAAGGTTTTTTGATGTCTTATGGATGCTTTTGGGTTTTCTTGGATGGATGAGAATCAACAACTTTTTAATCTGTCAGTTGCAATCTATCTGAATAACACAAGTATAACATCTATAGAGTAAGTTTCAGAGAGACAGAAACGCACCAGACGTTACCTTGCTAAAATTAATACCCATCAATGCATCACATTACTATAATTGCCTTCTATCACTCCTGAATGTGGATTACATTGTCTACAAATGTGAGCAGTCATGAGCAGTCAGCTAGAACATGTTTGCATTTTCACAGCATGAATGCATCTAGCTCAGTGGTGGTCTGTCTCTATGGGTTGGTTCAATGTAGATCAGTTATTTTCGATTGGACTAAAATATCTGCTTGCTATTTCGAAGAGTTGTTTGTATATTGACAATCACTCATACATTGTTTGAACCACTCTTAGCTAAGTTTAATGTAGAAGTTTAAGGTGTTTCTCTTTTTGATTCATTTAGTTCTCTATGGTCAGTGTTAATTACAATTAAACTGTTACTGCCATTGTGTCCTTGGGCAACACAATTCACTTCTATTGTCTACGTATGAATGAAATTGCTGAATATGGTGCTGGCTGTTTGGGGCGGATTGGCTGTCACATCTTTGTCAGTGTGCCCCAGGGAAGCTGTGGCTACGAAGGCATAGTTTACACTGTCTGATTGAGGTCTGCAGATCCCAGAAGAAGTATGTGTGGCTTTTCTGGACACTCCATACACTGGTGGTGGTAAACTACACACAGCTGCCCTGGGGCACACTGACAGAGGCGTGGATGCAATTCTGCCCCTCCGAACACCACCAAACACCAATCACACAACCATGTTCATTCATAGCCAAGTGTCTTGCCCCGGGACACATCGACAGTAGACCCTCGGTAAATTCCACTTTACTTTGCCCCCGACTAAATGCAGTGTCTGAAGCAAAAAGAGCAGCTCATTAAAAATCTGCCAGTCCTTCTTTCGGAGTGACTGAGTGTGATTTGAATCTCTCAGCTGTAGTTTTTCTTCAGAAGAATCTCTTCAACTGTTTTTCCCATCTCTTAGCGTCACAGTTTGTCCTTGCGCTTTGGCTGCTCATAAATTCTCTCTTCATTTTAACACTGCTCCTATTAAATTCTTCTACAGCCGGCTTTGAGTTCCAACATTGATAATTTACTTCCACCCAAGACGTCTTTTTCTTCATTACTGTCAGGTTAGCATAACTGAAACAGAGCGATTCATCTTATTTTTATCTAGTCAATGGGATGGCTAAATGAGTGGTGGGGTGAATGAAGCTTCCTTACACCCCCCTGTCCCTGAAAGTCACAGGTCTCATGAGAAACATAATCAGTATTAGTCTGATTCACCAATTTAGATTGACCAATTCTTCACATTATAATATTATTATTATACTATTGTTGGAGGGTAGTCCGTCAGCCCAATTATTGTACCCACAACCTCCTTGCCTAACTGCTGTCCCACCAGGCCCCCATTTAAGTAAGGTTAACTCTCAGCCACTGCTCACTTTTATTTTTTACTTTTGTGACTTTCTGATATTTCATTTTCACTACGGGGCTATGAGGCGATGGTAGGAGTCGGGCCAAACTCATCAGGGATATATTGACACCGGAGGCAGGGGTATTAAATGTTGGGCACAGTCTCAAGGCACTTACCGTCTCTAACATTTGGAGCAAGTATCTATCTCTTCTTCAATACACACACACCTCTCTGCTAACACCAACTGTTCTGTTTAGCTGTGCATATGACAACTGAATGTGGTTCTTATCTTCAAACTTTTCATTTTTAAATTTAATTAATCTTATTGTTGGGTTTTTAATTGTATTATGTTTTTTAACTTGTCTTTTCTGTAAAGCACCTTGAATTGCCTTGTGTATGAATTGTGCTATACAAATAAACTTGCCTTGCCTTGCCTATATGTCATTGAAACATATTGACTGTAAGAGATTAAACACCACTTTGCAAATGTTTTTTAGCATGAATATAAAATTTAATTAGCCAATTGTTAGTCCTTTGAAAGATGGACATTGCATTCAGAGACAATCAATCTCTTGATATTTTGCTAATATTTCTTTTAATACATCCATTCATCTATTTCTTCCAGTCAGTGTTACAGGTGGCAACTATTCACACTCAGTTTCCCTAACACTTGGGCAGAAGCTGAGGTAACTGGACAGAACCCACGGTTACACGAGGAGGACACTCTTCCACATGACCTCCCCCCCACACATTACAATCATCCTGCCTTCCATCGCTGAATGTGGATTACATTTTCCACAAATGTGAGGACTTGTTTTGCCGCAATTGCTGGAGTTTGCAAATTCACAGCATGAGTGCATCCAGAATTTTAAGATCAGTGGTGGTCTATCTCTATGGGTTTGTTCACATGAACATCAGTTATTTTCAATTGGATCTGCTTGCTATTTTGAAGTCTACATCAAATGAGGCTGAATTGTTTGCACATATAATCACTCATACATTGTTTTTAGCACTCTTAGATAAGTTTAATGTAATGTAATTAGTTGTCTATGGTCAGTGTCACATTACAATTAAGGGAGAAGACTTAACTTGGAATAAACAGACGACTCCCACACTCTCACTCTTCATATGTTTTACTGTTCACAGCAACGTTTTGGTCCAACTGACCATCATCAGGTTTCCTTGGGCAACACAGTTCACTTCTATTGTCTAAGTATGAATGAAAGTGTAGTTGCTGCATTTGGTGGTGGCCGTTTGGGGGCGGAATGGCTTCCACATCTTTGTCAGTGTGCCCCAAGGCAGCTGTGAAGGCATAGTTTACAGTGTCTGACATCTATCCAACTATACAGCCACTGCAAATCTACAAAGCATCCATCCTCATATCCTCCTTTTTAGATCTAGTCTAATTTGGTATTTTCCAGGTTCAAAGTCTTGGTAGTCTCCAGCCAGATGTGCCTCTGCATACACACAAGCAGACGCCTATAGAAAGCAAACAGATAAATATTACATTTTCCTCCATATGTTGTTATGAATCTTTCTACCATATCTGTATAAACCTGAGCCAGACTGCACGCTCTAATCCTGTTACTCTCTGCAGATCCCGGTTTACACACATGGCATACTTTTGACAGAGTGAGTTCATTTATATCTAATTAGTCCATATACACCTCAGCAGCTATAGTGATGGCACAGACTGTTCAGAGCATGTGCAGCCATAAAGCATCAAATCAGACAGCAATGGTGTGCATCCTATTTGTCTTTTTAACCTGGGGTACAACTCCCAAACAGCACAGCCATTTGTGCTAGTTGGTACAATATTTATTTACCTCTACAAAATCACACTAAGATTTGGGGCTATTCTAAACATCTAGCTCCTAATTCAGTGATAGAACAATCAAGAAATGATATTACCTAATACTATGTGTATACTTGGACAATAAAAAAAAAAAATGCTTTCCTGTTCTGTTTATGATCTTACTGGGACTATATACATCGGTGTGAAGTTCTGTATTATACGGTATTCCAAAGATTATATATTTTTTTAAATCCCGAAATCAGGGAAACAATAGTTCATTATAACGACTTAATTATCTCAGGAATATTTTTACAATAAAAGTACCCAAAATATCAGTGTGTTGATAAATTAGTGGTATAGATAAATAATGACTAAGACAAAAATTTATCATGTGATAATACTTCCATGGTCTCTATAGCAACATCAAATCAGAGTTTGTGTCTTACCATTGTGACCAATAGTAGTTGAGGTTTAGAGAAGTGGCAGTCCACACAAACTCTGATTTGATGTTGTTGTAAAGACAGGGAGGAACTGAAGTAAAACTCAACTACTGTTGTTCAAGCATTTATTTATTTATTTATTTATTTATTTAATTATTTTAGGATTATCTTTGGACTACTAGCTTCAAAGTGTTCAATTCTAAATACTATTGTGTAATTCAACATTTTTCCTGAGATACAAGTTCAATATTTGTTTGTATGTGTTGGGACATGGGCTCCCTTCTTCTCCACAGACACAATCTAAGTGTGTATCTTTGTCTGCTGCACACCTCCGTGACTTCTCTGTCTACCTGTTTACTCCTACGTCTTCTCTCTTTAAACTGATTTGACTGCATTTCTCCAGCCTCTGTCTCCACCAACAGTCCTTGTGTACTTCTGTTGTCGGTCACAAAGTAATGAAAACACATAAAGCTTGTATTACCTGCCAGTGGCCGTACCTGCTCCGAGACACACAACGGTGCACTGTAGAAATGCATGCTTTGCCACAGGCTGTAAAATGTGACTAGATAACCTTACACTTAAAAAAATCAAATAAACACATACCATACTACAAAGGATTTGTTCACTTGTCTGACGCCTAATTCACACGGATTGCGGTACGGTGACAGAATGGGGATTGTTACTCCGTACTTGTATGTGCTGATTGATTTGATTGTCTTTTTTGGGCTCTGTTGAGACCCCTAAATTGCCCTTAAACTAAGGTTAACACATACATTTTTACAGTGTCTACCACTATACACACCCCAACACTGACCAAAGGAACACGCTAGAACACAAGCTCGAGGCGCCGTCTGAAATTACCCAGCTGTCATAGGGGCCTGATTGATGGCTCCTTCTCCCATGGCTGGCCTATGATAAGCTGTTATTGGCCGTATCATTCCTCCATAGCCACACTTGATGCTTGGGGGAAACTGATTTGGTCCACACTATCCCATTCATATAGGTTACAGCTCCAATGATGTGCCATTTACAGTTCATCCGAGTCCCGGGCAAGAGCCGAACAGCCAGCACAAATAGATGTAATGGTACGACTGTGGCAAGACAGATGTGTTTCTTAAAAGGAACTTGGCCTAGTTCAGAAGTTTATGTGAAGTATAAAGAATATGCTTAAAAAGTCAAATAGGCTTTTTTGTAGGCAACACAGCAGCCAATGAATCCTTTGCGAACACATAGACTGGTCTAAATAGATGTTGGTCTTTGTTTACTTTAAATGTTTGGAAAATGAGGGGGTCCTATTTTCTAAAAATACTGTATTAATGTGTCCGGTCCGTTTCATTTCTCACTCCCTTTGAGTGACAGGCTTTAGGCCAGTAGTGCTTCTGATTGGACGCTTCACTTTTTTAGTCCCGCCTCTCACTACCGGACTGGATGCGCATGGGGAAAGTCATGCTAAAATTATAATTAATTCATAAACAATGTTTGTATGTGTATAATGCAAAAATAATGACACAAACATTAGTGATATATATTTCTCCTGACTCAAGGCGAAGTCTAAATGGGATGTAGAACCAATAACAGCCCAAAGTCAGTTTGTTTTTCTGTGTACAATAAAGCATTAGCCTGCTACACATACTGGTCCAAATTAGAACGTTTACTCTACACGTCATCACGGAGGTAGTCTGGGGTCTTTTGCAGTTCAAGTTCTGATTTAGTTTAATGTTTGTTCCTGTTTTAATCCTGTTTGGGAGTTTGGATTTGATTTGTGGGCAGCTTAGTCCTGCTGGTAAAGTGACGTATTAGATCTGGTTTGGACCTGGTTTAGACCTGGTTTAGACCTGCTTTAGACCTGGTTTAGACCAGGTTTGGAACTGGTTTAGACCTGGTTTGGACCTGGTTTAGACCTGGTTTAGACCAGGTTTGGAACTGGTTTAGACCTGGTGTAGACCTGGTTTGGACCTGGTTTGGACCTGGTTTAGATTTGGTTGGGACCTGGTTTGGACCTGGTGTAGACCTGGTTTAGACCTGGTTTAGACTTAGTTTGGACCTTGTTTAGAGATGGTTTAGACCTGGTTTAAACCTGATTTGGACCTAGTTTAGACCTGGTTTAGACCTGGTTTAGACCTGGTTTGGACCTGGTTTAGACCTGGTGTAGACCTGGTTTGGATCTGGTTTAGACCTGGTTTGGACCTGGTTTAGACCTGGTTTGGACCTAGTTTAGACCTGGTGTGGACCTGGTTTGGATATGGTTTAGACCTGGTTTAGACCTGGTTTAGACCTGGTTTAGACCTGGTTTGGACCTGGTTTAGACCTGGTTGTCCCTATGTTGCTCTCAGTCTAATGAAATCAAATCTGAACTAGTGTTTTAACGACTATACTAAACAAAATATATATATTCTTAGAAAAAATACATACAGGGGATTTGATGTGTTTGTATCGTTTTTTGAGAATTTTGTTCCAGTCCAGCCCTGGTCATAATGGACTGTGCAGTTAAAACAGTTTTGATGTTGTAGTTTTCGTAAGATTAAGAAAAAAATAAACACAAACAAATCCCCCTGAAATAGCTCTTTGTAGCAGCAGGACAGTCAAGTAAACTTTGGGTTTGGGGGAAAGAAGCTGCAGTTGCCATGGTAACAAACTCAGAGTTGAGATAAACTCACGGTGACAGCCACAAACCCACTTGTTTCACCCTTTTCCCTCTGTAGTTTTTTTATGCGATCAAAGACATGTCTTGAAACTGCATCTAAATGAACCCAGGGTTGGGCCTGTGACAAGATGGAAATGAGACTTTTTGGACAGGACTGATCTGAGGCATTAGTCTCTGTTTTAGTGAAAACCCACCAAAACATCCAAGAGAGAACAACTCTACACAGAAAAACCTCACCCTGTTTGGGAATCAAACTCAGGACCTACTCACTATGACAACCAATGTCACACATGTTGACCAAAGCACAATGCCCAAAGACTTAGCTCCTTTTAACCACTGTTGAATAAATGTATTTAATAAAATCACCAGTCCTGCTTGCAGTCCTCCCATTTCATTTCCTCTAATCACCTGGGAGTCAAATTGCTCTTTCCCCCAGAGCCCCTTTGTCACATAGAAGAAACAAAAGGTCCTCTTCCGAACAAAGAGATGATAAAGATGGCGTCTCCTGTCTCACATCTGCAGCTCCCCGTGGAGACAGAGTTCCTTTATTTTGTGCCTTCATCTTCAGTTTCTCATATTATTCTGTCTTTTTCCTGACCATTACATCTAATCAGTGCCCCCCACAGTGCTGGACCGTACCCCAGATGCATTCAATCAGCTACCATCACTCCAGCCTCTGCCCCACGTGGAGACCAAAACCAGAAAGTGAATCTCTTTTTCTATAAAGCCATCAAACACTCGGATACTGGCTCTCATTCGGGCATCTTCAAATGTTCTATTTCCTCCTGCTTGTTCACAATTGAAAGTGTCTTACTGGCAGTTTGATACTGTATTTGAAGATCTGTGGTGATTTGGACACTTTTTTACAAAGCTCTCTTGGAGTCTACATTGTCTTCAAACAGTTCTGGGACAGATTTTGTTCCTTATCATTTATGCTATAATTATATTAGTATTTATTATTTAACCTGGTAAACCAATTGAGAACCAATTTTCATTTACAATGGCGACCTGGCCACATTCATTCCTAGGCAATGTGTGTTAAGTGTCTTGTTGTGTCTTATGGGACACAACAACAGCGTGTGCTTGGACAGAGACTCGAACCACTGACCCTCTGGTTGAAGGGCAAGCGCCTACCCACTGCACCACTGTCGCCCGCAACAATATTATGTTATCTGAGAAAAATGCATTTTGGGTTTGTTCAATGGGCTATTGTCCAGGGTGTTCCCCCGCAGCAGCCCACTTTTAGATCCTGTCTTACAACTTGAAAAACCCTAAACACTATTTCTCATTCAGTTATAAAGGAATGCATACTTCTTTGTCTTTTACCCTACTTAATGTACAGTGCTTTGGCAAAGACTTTAGGCTGGATTCCACTCCTTATGCAACCTATTCATTCTCCGTGCTTGGCGGTGACACAAAGAGTACACTAGCTTATGATCCATTGTGGTTGTGTTGTCAAATAATATGTATTAATACATATTTATGTGTCAGGACCTGTTTAATCCAGGTATGTCCTTATTAACTGTGTGTGTATTGCTTTTTTTTGGATTGGATGTGTTTTTTCAAATAAACGAATCAGATTTAAAAAATGCATTGGAGATATTCACACCACAACACATTTTCATCCTGCCAGTGTCTTGGCTCTTATTCTCTCCACAGTCCCTCTTTGAGTGACACCAGCTCTGAAGCCCAATCCTCTTCTGCCCTCTATCTGAGGCTGGAGATCTGCCTGGCTCCATCACAAACTCAATCTAAACTAGGAATGAGCTGCACATGTTTTTCTACGGGAGGAGTTTTGCTCTCGACGAGACCTTTCCATCACCAGTGACAACAGTCTTGCCCAGACCGTCACACAACACAAAACACACAAGTCAACTGAAGGTCAAACCAGTATTCAACATTTTCTCAACATTAACTCAGTACATTTCTCTGGCTCTGATCTCTGGCTCTGAAGTATAGTCCTTTTTTAAAATGCAGACCTTGGTTTTAAGTACAAAGAGTGTTTGGTCAATAGATGGTGAAAGGTTGTTAAGTATTCTGGCCTGCATGTGCATCCCACAGAGCACTTTGGTCCAGCCTTCAGTGAAACGTTTGGTTTGCATACATATTAGGGGCGTGAGAGATATCTCTTATAAATATATATATATATCCATGTATCCAATACACACAGATAATCCATATATGGTTAAGTGGTAGAGCAGTCTATAATTGGAGGGTTACCGTTTGAATCTTGCTCGAATCTGTGCATACCGTCTTTGTATCCTTGGGACTTAAACATTGCCTATGTATGAATGTGGTGGTGTGATTGGTGTTTGATGGTGGTTGTATAGAGTTTTATAGGCGCAAAATGGCTTCCATGTGTCTTTCGGTGTGCCCATGGGAAGCTGTGGCTACAAAGGGATAGTTTACCATGATCACCAGTGTGTGATTGTAGTGTGAATGAATAATGCACTCAAAAAGTATGTTCACTGATCAAGCCATATGGACATGTTGGGTTAGAAAGAGCTTTATCTATTTAACATTTGAATATTCACCGGTCAATATAAAAACAAAATTTTTCAACAGTTCTCATCTCAACACACATTGTTTTAGATAGTTTATGGATTGTTGAGTTTACTGCAGCTGAATTTATGCTGCGTAAATGCCACATTTGAAAGGAACTAGAATGAATGTGTGGCCTGTAAATATTTGATAGTTTTCATTATTGGAACACAAAGCATAATACAACTGTATGAAAACTGTCATGGTTTAACAACAGCATATGTCACACTTCATTCCCCATTGTCTGGGTCTGGCCACAGCCAGTTACTCCAGATACTTTCTCATTCCCTAAAGACATCTAGATCCATGACCTATAGTTGCTGGGTCAAGAAGGCTTTAGGATTTTCAACTATCCACCGACCCAGAAAATGTATCAAAGCTCCAATAGTTATGAATATTAGTGTTTCATATAATATAATTGTCCAATAGATACAGTCGGCAACAGTGGGAACCAATGGCCACAATTACAGGTGACAGCACAACATTCTACAGTCCTATACATTTTAATGCGAGATAGGGGCATTAAAATGACTGGTTGGACAGATATAGGGGGGTAGTGGAGAATGTCACTAATAAAAACTGATCAGACTCAACATTTTTTTGATTTTTTGTGGTATATTTGTGATAATAATTCCATAGAGTTAATACAGAATTCTGTCCCCTGCCATCATCACATTCTAGAACCTGCAACCCAGCGGTATCTGTACCCACCACTTCCTCCATTTGACCTGATACTCACGACTGTACAAACTTTTGAGGTGAAACTACTGCACTTTCAAAATTCATGTAATTCGTTTAAAAGAATTAAGTCTCTTCTAAAACTGTCACTGCTTTCCTTCCTGCTGCGGGGCAGTCTTCGGGGCATTTCTTAATCCCACACTGAAACTTTCTGCATTTCACTTGGTCTTCGACGCCCTGTCTCACTCTATTTTCCAGCAGTCCGTACTAATGTATTTCGAACCCTCCGGCAAAAGATTAGACCTTTTAAATACTTCTCTGTTCGTCTTTGATTGAGTTTCACCACATTAGCTACTCCTTAAGTGTGTCATTTAAAGCCACTCTAGTTTAAAGTTATCTATCCACTAATTTCAAGACTTTTTTGACCACTGATCTTCCTACAAGTGTGTATATTGACTTATATTGCATTGTTCCTAGTATATCTCATTTCTTAAAAAAACTGTACATCGTATACATTTCGTCTGTTTGGTACTTCCCTCCCATCATTGCATGCCCCACTGAAATGTATTATCTTTCAGACGTTCCCAGGCATGGAGGAAATTGAGTTACACAAATCCATTGACTTCCTGGACTCAGAGTGAAGCCTTTAAAGTGATCGTTTGGGATTTTTGCAGCAGAGTTATATAGTGTGTGTAACATGGGGAGATTCTAGCCCGGGTTGGACTAACCCACGCCAAAAATGATCAGTAAAATAGACAAAAGCAGAATAGTAAAAAAAAATATTTAATTTTATCTTTCACAAAATTAAAAATACACTTTGATTACTTTAAAAAATGCAACAGTAAGCCAAACCAAACAACAGTAAAGCAAACAAAACTAAACCACATTAACTAAAGCTAAAGTGCTTTAGTGTTGTGCATACATTTGATGACACTATGAGCCAAACCACAGGGGCAAACACAGTCCACTCAACATAAAGACACATAGCTCCAGATCTACAGGGCTCGACCGTGACAGGAGCGGCGCTCACTCGTTCCAGAAACACGCAGCAACCACCAAGACTAAAGCGCGAATAACCACACGGGCGTTCACACCTGTAGCCTATATACTCCACTAATGAGCAGTCACGGAGGAGCAGAGGGAGAGACTCACAAGTGGTGCCTTCACGGCCGATCAGCGGGTGGGAACATACAGTGACCACAAACATTAACAGCAGCAAGATGACAGGACTATGTAACCACCCGGTTCAGTACATGACAGGCTGGAAAATGTGGTCCTACCTGGGTCAGAGCATTAAAAGCATTTTGGACAGGGGCAACTTAGACATATAGTTATTATGAAAACTATTGCTCCACTTGAGACCATTATACAAGCATTATACTGACCAACACATAATCCCCCAGCCCTAATCTGCAATGCCACCAGAGATTTTAGTTCAAGGGTAAATGCTCCATCTGTTGAACCACAATTGTAATGACTTTTTTCCCAAAGATTTTACAAACTAAGTAAAAAAAACTAATCAATGCTAGATCTATATCTAAGAGAATTGATTTTATATTGCACTTTTCAAAACTCTGAAAGTTGCTTTAAGTGTATTGCATTTTTGTTTACACCACAGTCACACTCTGGTGGTGGTAAGCTACTTCTGTAGTCACAGCTGCTCTGGGGCAGACTGACTGAAGCATGGCAGCCATACTGCACCTACGGCACTTTTGAGCACCACCAAACACCAATCATATGAGCTAAGTGTCTTGACCAAGGACACAACAGTGTGCTGAACTGCCCACCTTTAAGTTATAGACTGCTCTACCACTGAGCCACTGCCACCCCTCTTCAATATGTATGTAACAACTTGATAAACGAGGTGACATTGTTAGAAGACGAATACAGTACAGAGAGCCAGCATAGGCCTACGAACACAACTACTTATAAGCTAGACTCAAACTGACTACTCTCTGCACAGCTTGATATTGAGACTATGATAAAGAATACATTTATGCCTCCACATATGTGCACAGGAAATGAGGAGAAAATCTGAAAGGCACTTGAAAACATCACTGCTGAAAAATGTAGGGAGTAGCTCTAAATGAGGAAGTCAGTGCAAATTTTTCCATCGTCGACCGCGACACGGGCATGATGATGAAAACTAAGCAGTGATAAAAATCTGAGTTTTTTGACAGCTGGAAGAAATCATTTGTGATGGAGCAGCAGTAGCCAAATCACCTGAGACTTCTACGCAGATATGCTATTTTCGCTTAGCCATGCATCATGGAGAACGATAAAAAATATTCAAAGATAAAACAGATTGAATAATGCCGAGACATTTCCATCTTTTTAAAACACGTTCAGGGATGTTGGTTGCTCTCATCTTTCTACAGCGATTTGAAAAGCTGTCTGTGATGAGTCGTGCAGAATTTGGACAGGAGCTTGTTCACATAGTTTGGGTTTACAAGTCTTGCCTTGATTTGTGCACAGATAGCTATTTCCTGGGTGGCCATATGTTGTAAATTTGTTTTCAAATGATTTCTCAATTAGGGTCACGTCTGAATTTTTTCCAAAAGTGGGTAAAATCTGAATTTGCCAGTCATTCTACGTTCCTACTCTCACCTATGGTAATGAACTTTGGGCCATGACCAAAAGATCAAGATCTCATATTCAAGTGGTTGAAAGGAATTTTGGGTGGCTGGGCGCTCCGTTAAAGAGAGAGTGAGCTGTCACTCTGGAGAAACTCGGAGTAGAGCCGCTGCTCCTTCACATTGAGAGGAGTCAGCTGACGTGGCTCAGGCACATTCTGCAAAGTGAAAGTCACAAAATAGATTTAAAAAATAATAGCTGCAGATATGCCAGAAAAATGTCATCTTGTGTCAAGTCTGCAACCTGAAAGTGATTACAAATTTTATTTTTAGAGGGCATTTTTTCAAACCTGGTAAAATTCAGCAATAATTAATTTGATACATTTTCGCTGTGATTTTTTATAGTTTTTATAAAACTATAGCAGCATACATTAAGTTTTTCAGCATCCCCATGTTGCTAATAAGTTTTACTAAAAGGCTTGGCAAAGCTAAACCCCATGGCAATACTGCCACATGATTGGTCCACTCCACCACAGTTTGCAATCTTTGCATGTATGGCAAGATTTGTCATTTTGGGTAGTGTTTGAGTAACGTAGCACACAAGCTGTTCAAATTTAAGTTGCACAAATAATTGCACCCAAGGTTCAAGGTTCAAGATTCAAGGTTCAAGGTTTACTTTATTTTTCTCCCTAAGGTGAAATGTGTTTTGGAGCAAGGGTCAGCTGCATACATATATCCACACAAACATAAAAACACATTGTGAACTCCGTAGACAAATAGACAGAAACAACACAAAAACACACCCATGCCAATACAACCAAAAATATAAGTATCCTCACATTCAGATTGTGTCATTTGATTGACAAATAAGTTTTTGTATCTATTCCTCTTTCACAAAGGAATCCTATATGCTCTACCAGTTACATGTGAGGGGTCTGCTAAGATCTTACAAGCCTGTCTTACAGCCAACTGTTCAAAAATAACTTGGGGAGAGACCAGAGAAGTGGTATCAAGGGTATTTTGTTGTGTTTTAATGCAATTTGTTACCTAGAGATGTTGGTCGAAATCGTAGAATGAGTGAAACACATGGACAGGAGCTTGAAAATGTTTGAGTTTTTGGGGGTTTTGAGTTGTCAGATCCTGCCTTGTTAAAAGAGAGAACAAAAGCGGGCACATAGCCAATTAGACAACATCAGCAGGGGGTCCCTCGGCTTGTTCTGGTATGAGAAATGAATTTTAAACACGAGCTCAACAATAGCCCAGTATTGTAATCATCGGTTTTGGTGTCACTAGTGCTCAGATGTCGTGAAAGATTTTGAATTTGATTGTGAGGTGTGTATTACTGGGCCTTTTTCAGACAGTAAAGTAGATCGATGTGGCAAAAACATTGACATCAATCATTTCAAAAAAATTTCACCTCTTTGTGGTTGGAATTTGGCCAAAATTTTGCAAAGGCAGATCTAAAGAGTGTTTCAAATTCACACCAAAAAAAATGTCTTTCTTGGCAAAAACCTGGCACATACTTCATCATGACACCACAGTCTATAGAGCTTTGGGCTATAAAGCTTTATGGATATCACTTGAAACTAGATAGGAAAGCAGATGGTAAAAGTAAACCTGACAATCAACCTAAACTGTCAATACAAGGCTTTTATGAGTTTCCTTTAAGTTACTGTGATTGGTCAAGTAGATATGTTCACAGAAGCCGCCCTGTATTTGAGTTTTTCATCAATAACATGAAGTCTAATCATCGTCTGAAGAGCTCTGTCAATATTAGCCACCCGTATCAGTGTAGCACTTTGATAGCTTGAGTCAGGGGCGCTGAGGTCAAGAGGAAAATCGCCAGCCGTTTATACACAAACTCAATGTCTGCTTATGGCCATTACAGTAATTGCATTTTTTTTATGGAGCTGGTGTGATGTTTTATCAATGCACTTAGAAGGCTCTGAAATGACACAGGTTAAAGGTTAGTGTGGTGTGTAAGTCTGAAGATAGAGACAAAGCACTTCTTAATGCTCTGTGTATGTCTGCAAAAGGTCACATTGAATAGATTTTATTACAATGGGTTTTTTAATACTAGCTAATGGTTTTATATAACTGGAGCTGTAAAACATAACGACTGTAGTAAATATTGAGTCACATTTTCAAGTTTGTGTACTACTCACAAACCATAAGGGTCATTTGACTTTTGGATGTCATTTGTGAAAAATGGAATACAGCATTTCATAAAAGGCTAAGTGCTAAGTCATAGTAAAACATATTTTGTAATTTTAACCAAAACTATACCTAACATTTTGAGAAGAGTGCTTAGAATTTTAAATGTGATTGTATTTTTTCCCCCTATTATGTGATTAAGAGCCTGCATATTCCAACATTTTGTAATAATAATACAAATACATTTAATGTTGATACAATTGATAAACAGGCCAGACCAAGAGCGGTTCAGAAGCCCTTTATGATGACGATAACAACAAGGTCAGTTACGTCGCCCGGATTGGCGTCACCGGGGCCCCACCCTGGAGCCAGGCCTGGGGTTGGGG
>JAVQKC010037226.1:0-14818 GCA_036025475.1 Philypnodon macrostomus
ACACGTTTTATTTAGATGTTACAAGATCACGATAATCTTCAATTTTAGAATTACATTTTAAAAACGAATTAACTCAAATAAAATACATTTTAATTAAATACTTAATTATTTTTCAAAAGTCAAAGGGAGCCGCATCAGAGGGATAAAAGAGCCGCATGCGGCTCCGGAGCCGCGGGTTGCCGACCCCTGAACTAGATGGACGTACAAACAACACCAGAATACTCACAACTGCCTTATGTCTCAAGCATTTTTAAACTGGACAGTTTTGATCAATATGGATCATTATGGCTGGTCCAGTACAAACGGTAAAAGTCGAATGTGTTGCAATGGGACACAGTTTGCTAGAAATTGGAATGGGTCTGGTTGCATATGTTCAGTGTCTAACAGGATGCAAACTGAACCTACCTCCTGAGCAAGACATTGTATTGTAATTAATGTGTGCTAATTGTTAATTTCCCGTGAGCTCTCTGATGATAATGTCTTTTTGTGTATTGTGTGTTTGCGTTCTCAGTTGCCCAGAGCGGTGAACACTCAGGCTCTAAGTGGCGCTGGCTTCCTGAAAATGATCACTAGAGCAACAGATGCTGTCAGTAAAATGACCATCAAAATGAATGAGTCAGACGTGGTGAGTTCAGACACTGCACCTCTTATTGTAAACAGTAATTTGCATTTTTAGACAAACTGTCTGATGTTACAGCATTTATTATTTTTTTTTGAGGTAAAGACAGAAGTTGTCAAAGAATTAGACTTTTATAAATAACTCAAGCTTTTCTAAATGGAAAAATATGGCTTTACATTGTTCAGTTATCATCATTTAACATCATGTGGTGAATACACACACTTACAATACAATATGTGTTTGTGATACAATAATAGTTCATTGGACTTCCTTATGTGCTCATTGGTATGTTCTCATTTACAAAACCATTCTGGGTAGTATTCCACCATATTTGTCTAGTCTTTTAATAAGGAGAAATGGAAGTTACAATCTCCGGTACATGGATGTTTTACAATTTACTGTCTCCAAAGCACGAACTGAACTGGGCAAGAAAGGATTCTGGTTTTCAGCACCAAACACCGGGAACAAATTACAATCTGAACATAAACTTCAAGCACTTGTTACGTTGAATGAGTTTAAAGCTCTTGTGAAATCTCTGCAATCTACCTTATCTGTGTGTGAATGTTTTATGTAAGAATTTTTTAATGTTGTGTTTATGAATAACTGTTGTTGTAACTTGCTGCTGCTAGAAAGGTTTGCTAGTTAACTATATTTAACTTCCATATCTATTAGTATTTTTGATCATAATAATTTAGGTAATACAGAAAAGCATTTGCATGTCTATCTGTAAGGTAACTTTTTAAAACGATACTGTACACCGCATTAGGATTGCCAAAATTGTTCTTTAAACATAAAATAATTGGTGATTGTATTTACAGTGGTTTGAGGACAAGCTTCAGGAAGTGGAGGCTGCGGACCAACATTTCAGGAAGCTTCATGCTTTGGTAGAATCTTTGGTCCTCCACAGAAAAGGTTAGTTTTTCTCTTTAATATCCTGTGACAAAAACAGTTTAGGTTAGGGATGCACAGATGTATCGGCTCAACATCGGTATCGGCCGATGATTACAAGATAACTTCTCATATTTAGGTTTAGAAAGAGTCAGAGAAAGAAAAGCCCATTGAAACAGTCAAAATTTAGATTGACAAATTTAAGTAAAACTACCAAATTGGTTATAAAAATATCGGCATCTATATTGGCCAAGAAATCCCATATTGGTGCATTTTTAGTGTAGATAATTTTATGTATTGGCTGTTGTGAGTCTGTTATCCACTTGAGGTCCCCAAAGTTGGGCCAACAATAGCAGATGTCCTGTGTGTATATTCTTACCTATTTCACTACACTACATTACTGTGCTCTATATTGATATGCACTTGTATGTTGTCTATGCAGAGCTCTCTACGAACACGGCGAGCTTTGCGAAGAGTGCAGCCATGTTGGGCAGTGCAGAGGACAACACGGCTCTGTCCCGGGCCCTGTCCCAGCTCTCGGAGGTGGAGGACAAGATGGAGCAGCTACATCAGGAGCAGTCCGCTAACGATGCCTTTGGTTTTACTGAACACATCGCAGACTTCATCAGACTGCTTGGAGCTGTCAGGGTAACGTCATTATTACTGCTATAAGGCATTTTAAATTTTCAGTATTGGATTTTGTACAGGGTGGAAATACTATGATGAAGATGGCTTATGTATGCTGTACTATTGACTATATAATACAACAAATATTACAAAGTAAAAAATATTGGGTACTGCAGTTTTAAGGGAGATGAATGTAATGTAAAATGATTATTCTGGTATGAGGTCGTGGGCGTGTCAAAGTGTGTCCATATACTCAGGCTCCCTCTCACTTTAAGACATGCTGGTGTTAGAAGATAATTAGTGCTATTGGTCATAGTAAATGAACGTGATTTTTATTTAAATTTTTTTCCATGGCATACACCTCCTAAAGCCAATAGTTGTAGAAGTAAAATCAGGTGAAAATGATATTTTATGAGACAGAATATTTTTAGATTGTTAGGTTTGATTTATTTCCCATATCACATTGTAAGACTCTCATTTAGAAACAGTGATATAACCTTTGATCAGTGGTTTTGTTTATACAATAGTTGAATACAAACCCTGTTTTTATTTGATCAGGGGTCGTTCGATCACCGGATGAAGGCGTGGCAGCGCTGGCAGGATGCTCAGACAATGCTGCAGAAGAAGAGAGAGGCTGAAGCCAAATTACTGTGGGCTAATAAACCAGACAAACTACAATTGGCCAAAGAGGAGATCGCAGAGGTACAGCACACAACATGGGAAAAATAAAAAAAATGCTGTATATCCAAGCAATACATTATGCCAGTTCATATTTGTAGCACAGAACGTGGGGTCTGGTCCCTTGCTCATAGTGAATAATTTCTCTGCGATCAAACCAAGAGTGTTTTTATTTATTTAATTATTTTGGCCGTGTCATTTACGAACTTTGCTAACGTGACTTCCTTGTTAAGCTGTGTGTGGCTTGTTAGCGTCATGTCTGATGTTTCTGATCAGTTTATTATACCATCAGTAAACTCCCCGCCCTTGAAATTGAATGCAGTTAACAAGAGACCAGAGTACTCTTTGTATAGAATATGAAATGAGTACCGGTAAGTTACGGCTGGCCAGGCTATAAGAAAACTAGGGTTTAAATATGCACTTTCTCTATGACCCAAACCTGACCCCACTGCCCTTTTTAGATCTGGCGAACATATGTCCAGATTATGTTTTGTAACATCTTCTTTTCGACCCAACAGTGGGAGGCCAAAGTCACACAGTACGAGAGAGATTTTGAGCGAGTATCTGCCACTGTGCGCAAAGAGGTCCTGCACTTTGAGGTACGATCATCCTGTTACATGGAATATTAAGTGTTTAACTGGAGTTTTCTCATCATTTGTTGTTGTTTTTTTCTGCAGAAAGAGAGAACTAAGAACTTTAAGAAACAAATTATTGAATATCTGGAGTCTATGCTTCGGTCTCAGCAACAAGTGAGTAGCCTGACGCGTCCATCTTTGATATTTGAGAATGTTTTACATATTATTCATCGAGTCCATGTCCCCGTCCGAGCCACTATTTGGAAGGTACATGAGTTTAAATGTTATTTTCTGTTTCTTTACATTGCAGCTGATTAAGTACTGGGAGGCGTTCTTACCTGAAGCAAAAGCAATCGCCTGAAACTGTCGTTCCAGCAGCAGATTTTGAGAGGCCGATTGAGCAGGCTGCCTTTTTCTTATACACTTTACCTCTTTGCCTTCAAACCAAGGAAAATGAGTGCATTGTTGTAAAGGGAGAAACAATCAAACCATTTTTTAATTCAACTTTAACATATAACTCTGTATTCTATTGTATTAATAATTGTATATTTTCATTTAACCTTCCACAAATATTTTCTTATTAGATGAAAAAAGAGTTTCATATACAAATTAATGGACATATAAAAAAGTAGTTTAGATGATTTATTTGATTTGTAAAATGACATTGAAATGTGTGGGTTTATCCTCAGGCCTCGTGCATCTCGTTTTGGCAGAAGTTTCTTTATTGTTTACAGTGGCTACTCTCTCATTGTAACATGTTTGGGGACCCAGATGAAGACAGTGGCCAATGTTGTTCTAAAAAACACTTTCTAAAGGGATAACTCCGTCAAAGTAAGGTTTCTGAGAACTTCGACTTGCTTTGGTAAAGTACTTAAGTTACCAGCCATTGTCATTTAAGTTTGTCTAAATGCTGTGGGGTTAAAAGAGTGGCATTAAAAAGAACAGGCTTTGTTGCCCTATAAAACCATAGTGCAATAACTACGTTAAGACAGTGAAATTATAACAGGGGTACATTAGGGGTAATAAAGGGGTCATTAAATGTGATCTGTTGTGTTTTTGTATTCCCTTTACTGTTGCAGGTACTCAAAACAAATGTAACCTGCTAATCGGTTTTTGTCTAAAGATCGTATTGTGATTTTATGACCTCACAAATGTCTCAAACCCAGCCCTTACATGTCAATGCCCTGTGTCTGATTTTATTCTGCAAATAAGGAATGTACTTTGGTTGGATGAGGACTGGAGAGTTTTCAGTCAGCCAGTCACCGCAAAAGAATTATGTTGTAGCCTAAAGGTTGACAATACTTAATTTGAGTAATCTGAGAAGTTGAAAGTATATTTTGGTTTGATTGAGATAGAAGACAAAGATAAAAGATTATTTGTATGACCTCTTAATAATCATTTAAAAAGTGCAGTAAATCCGCATTTAGTGTTTAGCACTGTACATTTACCGGATAAAAAATGATCACATTAGAGTCAGGATAGTTACTCACCCGTCTCAACATTGAATAACCTGGCAATGAACTGTTGCTGTCAGTAGAGTGTTATACTGTGCATGCACATTTAAGTTAATATAAATATACATTCTCTGTATTCACTGCACTGTGGTTTTGTTAGGCAATAAGGCTTATGATGATTGTGCTGTGTCAAGGTCGGACAAATCTTTGTAAAAACTACAGACTTTTGTGCCTTTTTATTCAGACGGTGTATTGCAAGTTTGATCGGCGTTAGGACACACGTCATATTTTTAGGTGTAAGCTGACGTTTAGAGGCTTACCATGTTTTTGTATGATTCAGTTTATTACTATGTCAACTTTTTTACATCGTGTGGTGATTTGGTTCTTTTTAAGTTTTGGGCAGCGTCTTAACTTTGGCATTAGACATGATTCAACTTTAACTTAAGTAGTACTCTGTTGTGTCATTTTTCACAGCCTTTTTGACACAGCATTGCAGAAAGTATTTTACCTAGAGCTTTTGTAGGATTGACACTAAAATAATACTTGGACATCAAGTTTCAAAATAATAAAACTGTTTTACTTTTTACAAATTTTCTTCCTGCAATTTTTGATTTCCCTTGGTTTATGCTTCTACTATAGGTAATACTAAAGACAGTAATGCTCATCATATAAAAAACCTGACAGTATTTTCAGGTTTATTCTGCAGTTTGGGGGCACCGTACGGTCTCAAATAAGGAGGTTGTGGTCTTTTAGTGGCGTCTGTGTGTCCTCCCTGTGTTACTGTGGGTTCCCACTGGCCGCTGCCGCCGCCTCCAAAGACATGCATATGTAAAGAGTATTGTTCACTCTAAATTGTCTCTGGGGATTGGGTCCATGGTTTACACCACTTAAGGCCCATAGTTGGTGGTAAGGGCTGAATGGTTGGGACTAAAATAATACTAAATAAATAAATTCCAGTACATTTTATATATTGATTTGTTTTCTAATGAAAATTTGGTAAATTACTTCAATATAAAAACAATGTGTGAATCTAAAAAGTGGTAAAATTTGGAAAGAAAGTAATATTTCTTTTGCCAGGACTGTACTGATGTCAAAGTAAATCAAATGCTTCCCACCATACATTTCCTGTCCTGTGTATTGTTCACTGTTGCTGTCAGTGTCAACCCCTTGTGGCCAGTGTCCCACTTTTTGATTAGCTTTACTTTTCTACATTTTGCACATGTTCCCCTCATATGTCACCATATGTTGCCATATAAATTGTTTTGCACAAAGTCATATTTTGAACTAAACCCGTTTGTACTTGGGCCTCTAAATGTACGTCACGAAATGTGTAAAATGCGAAATGATGTCAACAACATGCACTGTGTCGTAGAATGCTCTCAACAAATCAATAAAGTTGCACTGTTTACACTTCAGCATGGTTCTGGGTTTTATTTGAAGGATTACAATGTAAGGTTAGACTTCAGAGTTGTCTTTTTTTTTTTTTTTACTTACTCAATATTATGTTGAAGTAACAATACTCTGGAGTACAGGTTTGGACCTCTAGTAAAGATTAGGAGTGCCTCTGTATGTTATCTTTATGTTGTGAAAAAGTGAAGAGAGTTTCTTGTGCCTGAATTTATTTGTCATTGGAATATTTATCCAATTATTAATGAAAACTGGCAAGAGAATGGGGCTCTGTGATATCACATCTGTATCTTCAATTGGTTTGCCACAAGAGTCCACAAGAGCCACATGCATAGTATGACTTTTCTTGCAGAGAGGTAGTGCTAAACTCTAATTAGCAATCATTGAATCTATGTAAGCCAATAATGAGGCCACCAAAACTGTCATGGCATCAACATAAATAATTTTGTATTGAATAAATAGTGATAAAATCCAACTACATATACAAACTAGTAACATGCACCGTATGTCGTCAAGTCTATGGTCTGAATATTAAGTATATTACTAAATACTATTTTACTTCCACCCACGTGAAAGAAAAATAATATTTGAGACCAATATTTTTTTTTTTATTATTTATTAAAAACTATTTACAAAATGATTCAAGAGTTACAGACAGCTTTTGCATACGTTGTTCCTACACTGAGCTAACACGAGCAGCAACAGCCGACCAATGACACAAAACATATACTTTCACAGAATTTTACCCAGACATTTTTTTTTTTTGCCATTTTCCCTACCATCAGTGTACAAACAAAAAGGCCATTTAGGACGAACAGACTGATAAGAAATTAATCAAGAAGCCAAATATATGTAATTAAGTGCGATGATAAGCCGATTTTTGTATGCACTTCACACAAGGCGCGCCAACAACATAAAACGTAACATTTCTGCGTGACTGCTTGCTTGCCACTCAATCTAGCTCGCTTTGGCAGTTTTTGGCAAGACATATAGGCTTTTCAATTACTCCTGATATAACAAACAAAACCTTGCAAATGTTTTAGGCAGTTCAATGTTAATAGTCTGTTAAATAAATAGGTTTCTGTAACAATCTCAGCGATACCATGCACTCTAAAGGTGGCAACAAATGCATATAGACTAGTTGGGTGGATCTTAGCCAAGGAAGGGCCAAAATATTGATAGAAATGCGGTTGTGAACATGCACAAATGAAGAGTCACAAAGACATTGGACTGGTTTAACAGAAGGCCAGCATCTCAAAATATGCCAAAACACTTTTTTCTAGGTTTGAAATCCCAGTTCATGAGGACAGATGTGTATTGTGGCGTAAAAAGTGATACAATTTTTAATCCTGTTTATAAATATTTGCAGCTTGAAAACGGACTGGTGAAAAATTCAAGACAGGAGCTTGGGAGGACTCACAATGACGACGAAAAACATACCAACAAACATAATCTCCATTTTGTGATCAATATAAATTTGAGGTATTGTGAATAACTGCCAATATTTAAATGTGCAAAGTGAAAAGGAAAACAAATTAGTTCCAATTTTATTTGCTATAATTGATACTGAATAAAAATCAGTAAGACATCCAATTAATATTCAACTTATAATTCCTGGTTTTTTTAAACTTACATCAATATGTAAATTGCCCCAAATGTAATTTAGCTACATTTAGTTTAACACAACATATTTTAATAGATGTACACAAGTTGATTCTGCCACGTATCAAGCACCAAAGACACTGAAGCAGTCACTTCATTGTCCTCGCATTTAGAGAAAAACTGGCATTTTGCTTACACTCTGCTAATGAAGTGATTCCAACAGTTTTCCTTGGGCTAGACAATTGCCAGCCATGTGAAGTTACTGCAAAAGCATTTCTAATATTGCCTTATCCAAAGTGAGTCATGCAATCTTGTCAGCTTGTCAAGTCAGGCAGCCATTTTTCATCCAAACTGGTGAAAGGACAAATGATGCTGATGATGAACCAGTGCACATTCAGTTCATGTTTTTTTTAGAGTAACGTCCGAGCCACGTATCTGAGGAGGCCTCCGTTCTGGAAGAAGATGACGTCTGCGTCGTTGTCAAGCAGTGCTCTGACCTGGAAGGACTTCCCTTGGCTGGTCTAGAGATGCACATGACAAAATAATTAGTGTACAGCCCTCCAATGACAATCACACTAACACATAGTAAAGTGTCTTGCCCAAGGATAAAAATGGTACAATGAACTAAGTGCAACGACTGCCCCAAATCAGGTTATTCTTAGGCAACAAATGCTTAGGACCTGGTAGTATTGTAATTTGGTTGTTTCTCCGAGTGTTTTTGTCCCTAGTTTACCTTGACAGTGAGCTCCTGGTGTGGACTGAGTGTTTCAGGCAGCTCGATGGTGAACCTCTCTTTTCCGCTGAGCTCAAGAGAGTCTGCGGTTTCTCCAGAAACAAACTGCAGTGGCATGATTCCCATCCCGACCAACTGGGACCTGTGCAACTTCTCAAAACTCTCAGCTATGACAGCTCGAATGCCCTGGAGACCAGAAAAAACAGGTACGATTTTGGTAAATGAAAAATAATTTTATGGTAAGGTTTTTTTTTTTTGCTAAAAATACAGATAAAGACGGTTCTGAAAAATAACCACCATTAGATATGGTCCTTTGGCGACCCAGTCTCTGGAGTTGCCAGAGCCATAGTCTTTTCCGGCCAAAATGATGAGAGGTACTCCATCTCTATGATAACGGTCAGCTGCCTCAAAGACATCCATCTGAGCAGACAGAAAACATTAACATTATTAAAACAACTAATACCATCAGGTGGTAGTGAAATCTTAATAATGTTTACTCACCATTTGGCCTGAAGGAATGTGCAAAGTCTTGGGGCCTGTTTTTCCGACCAGTCGATTGTGAAGTTTGATACTGGCAAAGGTCCCTCTTGTCATCACTGCATCGTTCCCTCGACGAGCTCCGTAAGAATTAAACTCACGTGGGGTCAGCCTGATTCAACAACAAAAAAAAACAGATGAATCAACAAATAAGCTTTTATATTTAAAGAGAAGTACATCAATTTGCAGTGTTAGTATGATTACAAAACATTAAATTCTACTGACTAATAACTACTTATCAATCAGCACCAAAAACTGACCGTTTGCTGAGCAGGTACTTGGCTGCAGCACTGGTCCGAGAGATGCTGCCGGCTGGAGAGATGTGGTCCGTGGTCACATTGTCCCCGAGGAACAGTAAGGCATGGGCGTTTTCTATCGACTGGGGCCGTGGCACCTCCTTAGTCTGATCCACAGTTAGATTCAGTTAGTTAGCAAAATCAAGTGTCTGGCAATGTATAGCAAAAGTTTCAAAATCTCAAAACTTACCAGTTTACTTAAGAACGACGGCGAACGGATATAAGTGGACTTGTGATCCCAGGGGAAAACCACTGAATCTGAACATTCAATCTTGTTCCAAAATGTGTTTCCTTTCTGTATGCACAAAAATCACCATAAAATCTGGCTTTTAAAACAAATAAATTGTCAAAGAAAAAAAATGAAAGAGCTTCTCACCTTCATCCTGGCCCTGAGCTCCTTAAAGATGGAGGCTACCACGGTGTCCTCCTCCGTCTGCTGGACCTCTTCTCTGGACGGCCAAATGTCTCGTAGATACACTTCTTTACCTTCGGACGTCACACCTAAGAAAAAAAAGAAGAATCACATTCTGTAACTCAAAATAGTGACTTTACAGATATAAAATCACCATGGTCTGAACTATATGCCAGGAGTGTTTTTACAAAAATGTTCTAAACCAGTATTAAGATAACAATTGTGATTTAAATGATATATTTCGATTTGGCTTGACTTCATAAAGTTGTATCTATGTTTATGGCTGTTTGCCCCACTGCTGGATTACATGACCTGGCTAAAATAGTCCTTTTCTTACCTGTGGCTACAACAAGTCAGTACAAGACAGTCTTACTCATCAAAATCAGCCAAATTCCTTAAATCCATTAACTATACCAGGATTTAGAAAAAGACCTCATAACTATGTGTTGTTCTTACCTAAAGGCTCTGTTTCAAAGTCGATTCCCACAGTTCCAGCGATGGCATAGGCCACCACCAGCGGAGGAGAGGCCAGATAGTTTGCCCGCACACAGTCACACAGCCTGCCTTCAAAATGTCTGTTTCCTGATAACACTCCACAGGCGACCAGGTCTCCCTGAAACACAAACATAACTTACTTTAACCACATAATGTTTTTTAAATTCATAACGAGCAGAATTAACTAAGATAATGTGAGTTTGCACCTGTTTAATTGCCTCTACAACAGCTTCAGGTAAAGGTGCTGTGTTCCCTACACATGTGGCACAGCCGTAGCCTATGACCTCAAACCTGCAGCAAAAATAACAATGTTAGACAATACTCATTTGAGTGACAATTTTAGGATCTTAAAAAAACAATAACTATACATACATACTATACATATTTTTAATGTGTTTTTATACATCGGGATAAAGCCAATGTAAAATGAACTCAAACATTGTTGAGTCTAAAAGATCTAAAATCACTGCACAGCACAAACTACATTACTAGCAGTGTGTACTTTACAATTTACAACAGAGGATTACTGTAAAAGTTATGCTGTGTTCATATAAACAAGACTCATTAAACAAGGACTGTATCAAGTCTAAAGGCTGCTGAACTCAGCATTGGTCCTTTGTCTTTTTTCTGCTACATTTACTACTACTTTACACAACCTTATTAAAGCATTGATTATATCTTGGGCCAACTTTAGCAAAAATAATACAACCAGCCACTCCACCATCCATCTCAAATTGAACATACTTGAATCAGTGTTTGGCTTCCCAGATTAGTTGTGAATGTTAGAATCTATATTATAAACTTAATCAATCCCAGAAAATAAGTTATTGCACTTAACATGACTATTAAAAAACTACAGTTTATTTCATTATATGTGAAAATGATTTGCCATTGTTTATGCATCTATTCTCCCATTACATTATGTAACGTCCCTGTTGATCTCATATTCAAAGCTGTAGTAATGTGATATTCATTCCACACTTTAGCAGCACTGGCCACATGCAGTTGTACAGTAAGCTTGGACAGTAGTCTCCCCTTTCAGAGCCTCAGGAGCTAGGATTATTTCAGGTCAATGCGCCACTGAGAACCAGGAGGCTGTACATTGACTAGACTCACCCGAGCCGACTGAAGTAAGGCAGGACTCCGCTGGTGTTGAGGTAATGAGTGACCATCCCACTACCAGGAGCCAGGCTGGTCCGCATATAAGGCTTCACCACAAGGCCTGCCTCCACTGCCTTTTTGGCAAGTAAACCTGTAAACAAAAACAGAGCATTAGGCAAAATACATTTTAATGTGTGTAATGTTATAAAATACATGTATTGCATCATAATATTAAGCGGAGTAAAGAACTTTGAGTGCTATCACAAGAAGAAATGGTCAAAACTTTTTTATATTAATGGGTGAATAAAGAGTAACAATGCCATTACAGTGCCTGCCCCCCTCTGGTTCCGGAAGTAAAAATCCTATTAATTTTTTCCATAGAAAAAATCCATATATTAAAAGTTTAGAAGATATGAAAACTCATTGAAATACATTAATAGCTTTTCCTGTTTACAACTTACAGATACTTTTCTAGATTGAAAATAATATATCGATTTTTCGAAAAGTCTATGGCAGAAATAAATGGGATTTTTACTTCCGGAACTAGAGGGGGACGGGCACTGTTGCGTTCTATACCATCTTTAAACAACATCTGGGTTAATAAAGCTACCAGAGTGAAGAGTGAGCTTTTCATCTTTTGTCATATTATTAGTCTTGGCAAATGTTTGCAAATGCATTTCTCGATTCATGTTCAACCTTTATTGACCACACCATAATATAATCCAGCCTTATTCCAAAGCTGTGTTGATTCTTTTCACGGTATACCTGCTGTGAGCATGACGGAGGGGTTGCAGTTGTTGGTGCAGCTGATGACGGCTGCGATCACCACAGACCCATGGACCAGACTGTATTCCTGACCACAGTGAGTGAAGGGGATCCACATCTGCTGCTTCTCCTTTGAGATGTGAAAGCCCTTGAAACCAACCTGAGGGGAAAACAATAGATTAGTTTAAACCTTGCTATTATATAACCAGAAAATCTAAAACAATAAGTAAGTCTTCGTATAGACCTTTTCATTGAGACAGCTCTGGAAGTCCTCTTTCATGTCGTTGATGGCAACTCTGTCCTGAGGTCGTTTGGGTCCACTCACATAAGGAACCATGGAGCTCAGGTTAATCTCAATCACCTGAGCAGACAGCACAGTGGAGCTTAGATACGCTGTAAGAATTAAATGGTTCATTCTTCTAAAAGACTATATTGTTCTCTTTACTATAGAAATAAATATGCTGTCCCGGGGTTAATAGTTAATTTTCAACTTAACAGTTAGCTAAAATTAATAGTAGGGTTTTAGCTCGTCACAGGCAAAACACCAAAAGTCAGGCAGAAAAATGACCTCCGAATATTCTGGGTCTTGTGACGAGTCTTCATAACTTCTAAAAAGTTTTACAGCCTTCAGGTAGGACTCCAGTAATTCAAGTTTTTCTGGAGTAAAATCTAAAATGATAAAAACATCAACAATTAAGAAACAACTGGGTTAGTCAGAAATCTCTTAATGCTGTGGTTCATTTAAGTATTTGTACAGACGTGGAGTTAGCTGACTCACTTGTCTTTGTAAAGTGCTTAATAGTGACTTGGTCGACGGGGAAGTAGCTGACGGTGGCGTTGTACTCTGGGCACATGTTGGCGATCGTGGTCCGGTCAGGAACAGAGAGCTGAGACACTCCAGGTCCAAAAAACTCTACAAATTTACCAGCTATCCCAGCCTGCCGCAAGTGCTGTCAGATACATACAGTAGTTGACTTATTAAAAACATGTAACAGACCATAATATTTATGTATTATTATTATGTAAGTTTGTTACCTTTGTGATGCCGAGTACTATGTCTATGGATGTGCCAAGTGGGTTGATAGAGCCCACTAGTTTACAGCCTACGACTGGAGGGAGGGTTAGGGATACAGGCTGTCCCAACATCACCGCCTCGGACTCAATTCCACCAACACCTGGAGAAGTGGAGAAACATCGGTCAACAATTTCAGAAAATATTGTTCTCAAGCTTGCAAATTAATTTAAGGGCCATATATCAATTTGAGCTCACGTAACTTTTAAAAGGTCAGCCCAAGATGGTACAGTATATAAAGAGAAGCACCCACAAAACACTTTTACAACATTGGCTAAATGGCTCTCTTTTTGAATATTATGAATTATAACATCACACTCTTTGTACCATAACTTTGAATTAACCAAATAAAATGTGTACTTACCCCAGCCTAAGATACCCAGGCCGTTGATCATGGTGGTGTGAGAGTCCGTCCCCACCACACTGTCTGGATAGATGAACCCGTCACTGAGCTGCACGACTCGGGACAAGTACTCCAGATTCACCTGGTGCACCGCCCCCACGTCCGGAGGAACCACATTCACGTTCTTGAATGCCTTCGAACACCACTGTAGATAGGGGAAAATAAGAACAAATAAGAGAACTTAAATCTATTGGATTATAATGGGCATTTCATCTCTATATCATTTTGTTGTGGCACCTTGAAAAATTGAAGCCTGTCTTTGTTTCTTATGAGCTCCATTTCTTGGTTTTTCAAAGCTGTGTCAGTCCTGTAGAAGCAAATCAATTATGAAAATATATTTAGGAATAATGAGTAAAATGCCATTTTGCCATATTTTTCCTGAATTAACAAAATGTTTGAAGATATAAATTTGAACTTGAACATTGCTATACAGTACCCATATATTTTAGACTTACTCAGAAACAGGTTTGAGGTGAAAGGGACAGAGCAGAGGCGTGTTTTCGATTTGTTGGCCAGAAGCAGGAGGTCGGCCCGGAGAGGACGGAGGGTCGTTACAGGCGGCTTTACCACAAGAGCCTTTCTGACCTCCACAGTGGGACGAGGAGGGGCGAGAGGGGGGCTGGGTTTGGTGAGAGCTGTCCCCTCCACCGGGGTTTGGCGCATTCTGTATAGCACTTAGAGATAGAAGAACAACAGGACAATCTCAATAAAAACATCTTGAGTAGGTGACAAAGTAAAAAGCTAAAGGACTTATCTGAGAAAGGGCACTCTTTTCTAATGAGGAAAAAATGTCTGCCTTCTAGTTGTTTTACCCAGAAACGATTCAAAATGGAGGGCAAATCAAATAAACTACAAAATGGCAGATGATGTAAGAATGTAATGTATTTCTTCTGTAAATATATTGTTGGCTTCCTTTATACAACTTTATGCTTCGGTAACTCTGATGTAGTGGGAGTGTATGACGTACAATGGGGCGGCAGTGGCGCAGTGGGGTAGGCGCTCGCCCCTCGACCAGAGGGTTGGTGGTTCGAGCCCCAGTCCGAGCGCACACTGTCGTTGTGTCCCTGGGCAAGACACTTAACCCACATTGCCTATGAATAAATGTGGTTGTATGATTGGTGTTCGGTGGTGGTCGGAGGGGCCGTTGGCGCAAA